>WSYH01001515.1:35000-118532 GCA_036426205.1 Ascaphus truei
CCCTGCAGCACCCCATTCCTACCAGATCGCGGCACAGAGGCGATAGAGGCAGTGGCGGCAGGGGGAGGGAGGCAGTGCGTCATCGCCAGCTGGGCCGTTCCATGCCTCGGCCGGGGGAGGCCTGCAGGGACACAGGCATGCACCGGGAGGAGAGGCCGCGGGAGATCAGGGCCTGCATAGGGCCCCGGGGAGCAGTGTGGGCTGCAGTGTCCCTGTGAGGAGAGCCATGGCGTCTTGAGCGTCGCCATGACTACCGTGCATGCACGGCATGTCAATGGGCGGGGAACGGCTTTTTGTGTGACTGTCAAGTGAAACACACTATATGAACAACTTTAAAATAGTAAATTCTCCCGTAATTTAAAGTAAAAGTACTGTAAAAGTACTGTAAATTCAGCATACAAATAGGCACATCATTCAGGGGCGGTGTTCGGCGCATCACTGGGGTGTGTGCGTGTGTCAGAGTGTGCGTGCGTGTGTCAGAGTGTGCTTGCGTGTGTCAGAGTGTGCGTGCATGTGTCAGAGTGCGCGTGCGTGTGTCAGAGTGTGCGTGCGTGTGTCAGTGTGCGTGCGTGTGTCAGTGTGTGCGTGCGTGTCAGTGTGTGCATGCGTGTGTCAGAGTGTGCGTGCGTCAGAGTGTGCGTGCATGTGTCAGAGTGTGCGTGCGTGTGTCAGAGTGTGCATGCATGTGTATGTGTGTCAGTCAGTGTGTGTGTGTCAGTCAGTGTGTGTGTGTGTGTGTGTGTGTGTGTGTGTATGTGTGTCAGTCAGTGTGTGTGTCAGTCAGTGTGTGTGTGTGTGTGTGTATGTGTGTCAGTTAGTGTGTGTGTGTGTATGTGTGTCAGTCAGTGTGTGTCTGTGTGTCCTGCCCCCCTCTCTCCTGACTCCCCCCCAGCACACTTGTCCTAACCCCAGCACCCTTATCCTTTCCCTGCAGCACCCCATTCCTACCAGATCGCGGTACAGAGGCGATAGAGGCAGTGGCGGCAGGGGGAGGGAGGCAGTGCGTCATCGCCAGCTGGGCCGTTCCATGCCTCAGCCAGGGGAGGCCTGCAGGGACACGGGCATGCACCGGGAGGAGAGGCTGCGGGAGATCAGGTCCTGCATAGGGCCCCGGGGAGCAGTGTGGGCTGCAGTGTCCCTGTGAGGAGAGCCATGGCGTCTTGAGCGTCGCCATGACTACCGTGCATGCACGGCATGTCAATGGGCGGGGAACGGCGGCAGCTAGGAGTGGCTGTATCTCCTCGGGCTGCGGTCCGGCAGCTCCTCGGGCTGCGGTGGTGGCGGCGATTAAATTTTGAGGGGGGTGGGCTGCCAATAGGCGTTAGGAGCGTGTGGGGGGAACGGCGCTGCTGCCAGCCGCTTCTGCGCATGTGTGGCGTCTGTCAGCAGCGCCATCACAACTGCGCATGTGCAGCATGGGGGTGGGGGGTGGGGGGAGCTTTGGAGGTGCGTGCGGCGGCCATTAGTAGCGGTGCCGGCGGCGCCCGCCACCGCATATCACAGGGGACGTGTGAGGGGAGCGGCATCCATTACGTGACATCACTTCCGTTTCACATTTCTCCCCCCATCTCTCCAGTTTTGTCCCAGTTTCACTTCAAAAGGTAATTTACCTTTCACTTCAAAAGGTAATTTATTTTCAATAAATCATCAGGCAGTCAACGTCCAGAGTAACGTACGTTTTGACAGAGCTTGAGAAAAGACCTTGTGGTCTGAAACATATGTTGCTCTGGAGATTGTTGACTGCCTGATGATTTATTGAAAATAAATAACCTTTTATATATTGAGTGTGCTGCAGACTTACTATTTGCTACGTATTTAATGGACTGGTTGGTGTTCCCTGTCTATCTACAAGTACCCAGACCCTGTTAAGTATATTTTTCATTTTCCATTGTTGATATATATATATATATATACATATATATATAGATATATATATATATATATATATATATATATATATATATATTACAGCACTCCTTTGATAAAGGTCCTGTCCCTAGGACCGAAACGTCAGTGACTGTGCCTGCTTTTGAATACAATTCTACAATTCAAGTGCTGTCTCTTCCCTATTTTGTTTTCCGTGGATCTCCTGGATCTTCTGGTCTGCCTGGTAAGGAGCCTTGCTATATACCTCATTTATGGGACAAGCACCTTTTTACATCTGTATTAGTGTGCCATCTGTTCACTTACACCAGCGTTTCCCAAATGGTGGGTCGCGACCCGGCACCGGGCCACGGCACCAAAATTGCCGGGTCGCAGCGAGGCTGGCCGCGCGGTGTCTCCCGTCCCCCATCCCCCTCCCCCGCTCAAGTAAAAAAAAATGGCGGCGATTCCCCCCGCGGTCCCGCGCGCATGCGCAGGGCAAACAGGGCCCGCTCCCTTCCTCCCCCCCACTCCCAACGTGGGACGGAGGAGGAAGTACCAGCTCCTCTGCGGCCCGCACGTTATGTGGGACGGAGGGGGAAGTACAAGCTCCTACTGCGGCCCGCTTCCCCCCGCAGCCAGCTTCCCGAGCTCACCTCCCGTGGCACCCCCTCCCGAGCCCACCTCCCGTGCCCCCAAGCCCACTTCCCGTCCCGGGCATCAGGGGATATCGGGGGCAGCAGGGGAAAGTGTCCGGTGGCAAGGTAAGTCACCCCACCCAGTCACTGTCACCCACCCAGTCACTGTCACCCAGTGACTCTCTCCCACCCAGTCACTTTAACCCAGTCACTGTCTGCCACCCACCCAGTCACTGTCACCCAGTCACTATCTCCCACCCACCCAGTCACTGTCACCCACCCACCCAGTCACTCACCCACCCTCCCCCCCACCCCCCCCCTCTCAGTGCCCCCCCTTCCACCCACCCAGTCCCCTCCCTCACACCCACCCAGTCCCCGGCCCCCCCTCCAGTCACTCACATCCGTCATTGCCTGTAATTCACTGTTTGTGTCTGTGTGCGTATAGGGGAGAGCGAGTGTGTGTGTGTGTGTGTGTATCAGTGGCTGTGTGTGTGTATCTGTATCAGTGTCTGTGTGTGTATGTATCAGAGTGTGTGTGTATCAGTGGCTGTGTGTTATATATATATTCAAGCGACGACATTACGTCATCATTTTGGGATGGAAAGTCTGTGGCGAGCCTCCATCCCTGCTGCACGGGAACCAACCTGGTCTGGAAGGACTTACCATTAAGGACTTCTGTTTGCTTTACTTTCACTTTATTCCACGAGGTCTGATATCTTGGACTGACAGCTGGCAGCATCTGTTACACCTTTGCTGTGGAGGATACTCGTCCTGTTCCTGTGGTGGTGATATTACAATGCCTGTTTTATATCTCTGTTTGTGAGTGAGCTTGTTTCCTCTCCTCAACCTTTTTATTAAATTTATACGCTTTTTACGCTATGGGCTGCGCGCTTTCTCTTTTGTTTTTTTTAGATTTCTCTGGACGTGGTTCTCCATTTGAAAGCTGCCCTACACCCATTCAAGCGTAGTCATCTGACTGGACATTTATCAAGGAGTGGATTAGTATATTTCTTATTCACTCATTATATTGTTGGTTTCTCCTTCTACTATATTTAAGATTTAATCAGTTACATTGTATTCTTTGAAATTTTCATATCTACTGGCGCTACTATCTTTGTTATGTAGCCCTTTTTCTGACACGCTAAAGCGACTACGGGTAACTGCACGCACCTGCGGCTCCAAGAGATCTGAGCCTCCGTTAGCTGGGAGCCTGGGGTAACACTTATAGCGCAGCGCCTCCACTTACCCAGGATCCCCGTGATGTGAGATTCCCCTAGGCAAGAAACATATACACACACATGTATGATGCAACCAACTTTACTATATGCACAATAACCTTAGCACTCTATCATATTAATACACACGCAGCATATAACCTAACACATAACCTATAATGCAATATAACCTTAACGCAGCTAAATGATAATGTCCTTATAACGTGAGTGGCTCGGCCACTCTCTTAATGAGTATTGTCCTGTACATTAGTGGCTCAGTGAAGGGTAGAAATCATCAAGAAGCGCAAATCATGTGGAAAATAAAAGAAGACAACAAACTTATGGTGCAGTATTGTGTGAATTCAGTGTGGTAAATGGCACGGTTAAGTGTTCAGAATACTCACAAATGTGAGAGGTAAGTAGGCATATAAAGGTATCTTTAACCCATGGGATGAAGCCAGGTGTTAGGATAGGAACCGCGCTGATGATCAGGTACACTGTAGCGATCAGGTACACTTTAACCAGGGGCCCTTTAGGAATAAATTGAACCGAAACATAGTGCAGACTGTACATAGGATATTTATAAAAGCAAGCAAAATCCAATCAACTCCCACTGGTGATGGAAAAAACAGGCGTATAGACACAGTGTGGACTCTGCCAAACCGGAAGAGTGGTGTCTCGACTGTTCCTCTGTTTCTGGTATGCGTGTCACGGATGCGTCTCACCGCGGACCGAAGTGACGTCATGCTTCCAGAGGCTCCGCTTCGTTTAGGGCATACTCTACGTGTTTCACTTGTAGGTTTCGTTCAGGAGTGATATTGCATGGGTGTGAGCAGTTTAAATACTCTAAACCTCTACTCTCATAGGGGGGAGTAAATTGGATGATCGAAACAGCATAACTCAGATCCTAAAGGTTAACATCAAAGCTATTGAACAAGTCATGCCCAACTGGAGAGGGTGGCAATAGGAATGTAGCCCTTCTTAAAAGAGAATCATTTTTGGATGTTTGAGTTAAAAAATACTAGCACCTTCAGGTTAAATTTTAGATTTGATCTCACAACCATTTTTATACATTAATATTGTTTTCTGCCTTGTTCACTAATTAGTTTTTCCACTTTTGTTCTTTTACTAGATTTGCGTCATTATATTTTATATTTTATATTATAGTTTTAGTGATAGTTTTTAATATTAAATGACTTATATTAGGTTTTTGGTCTTGCATATGTCAGATGCAATAGATTTAAACTTTGATATAGCTGCAGGGCTATATACTATATGGCCATTTATGCCATTTTTATCTTTATTGTATATAAACCTGTTTTTAATAGGGTTATCATGATAGTTACATTAAATAACATTGTCTATTACCAGCAACATTGGCCATCTAATTACAATTAAGTGTTTCGATCATCCAATTTACTCCCCACCTATGAGAGTAGAGGTTAGAGATATTAAACTGCTCACACACCATGCAATATCACTCCTGAAGAAACCTACAGGTGAAAACGCGTAGAGTGATGCCCTAAGACGAAAGCGGAGCCTCGGGAAAGCGGATGACGTCACTTCCGGTCCGCGGTGAGAGAGCATCCGTGACACGCCGACCAGAACAGAGGAACAGTCGAGACACCACTCTTTCGGTTTGCAGAGATCCACACTGTGATCTATAGCGCTGTTTATTTCCATCACCATGTGGTTGGATTGGATTTTGCTTGCTTTTATAAATATCCTATGTACAGTTGACAATATGTTCGGTTCAATATATTCCTAAGGGGGGCCCCTGGTTAAAGTGTACCTGATCGCTACAGTGTACCTGATCATTAGCGCGGTTCCTATCCTAACACCTGGCTTCATCCCATGGGTTAAAGATACCTTTATATGCCTACTTACCTCTCACGTTTGTGAGTATTCTGAACACTTAACCGTGCCATTTACCACACTGAATTCACACAATACTGCACCATAAGTTTGTTGTCTTCTTTTATTTTCCACATGATTTGCGCTTCTTTATGATTTCTACCCTTCACTTGTCCACGAGGATTGAAAGAGCAGTCCTGCATCAGGTCACAGCGGCATATATCACACGTGGTTGTATAAGTATCACTATTAATTACCTTATTTTATGTATTACACTGTGGGTTTATTTGATGTTTAAACCATATACACTGAGCGCCATCATAGCTAGAATAACTCAGTGTATTAGGCCTTTGGTCACTCACTAGTGTCCTCAAACAGTTAGCAAACTTGACACCCTCTATAATTCAATTTGTCGTTTTGTTCTCCAATGCAACTACAACACACATCACTGCGAAATGCTCAAAGAACTAGATTGGTCAACACTAGAGTCTAGGCGCAAAGTTCACCTTTCCTGTCTTGCCTTTAAATTCTTCATGGGCAAGCTACCCAGCTACCTGAACAAGCTCCTCACCCCTACCACTTGCAGCACTTATCACCTGAGATCAGACTCCAAAAGACTGTTCATGGTCCCAAGGCTCAACAAAGTATCCGGACGTTCCTCCTTCTCCTACCGTGCACCCCAAAACTGGAACAACCTACCAGAGACTCTCACATCCACCACCAGTTTAAGTTCTTTCAAATCTTAGGCTGTCTCACATTTTAACCTGGTCTGTAACTGTTTCATACGCTCATAATATATATTTTCTTTAACTGTGCACGCAATGTCTTGTATATAATGTATACCCTGTTCATTTATGTAACTGTACTTGTAACCATGTATTATTTGTTTTACTCTGTGCCCAGGACATACTTGAAAACGAGAGGTAACTCTCAATGTATTACTTCCCGGTAAAATATTTTATAAATAAATAAATAAATAAATAAAACAAAACAATGCATTATTGCACTGCACCCTTCTCTACTGTATGGATTTGAAATGCAGTGATCCGGAATGTTATTTGTTCTTGAGAGTATTTTACAAGCAGCCTGTTTTTATCTTGCAGGTTCTTGTCTAACTCCCTGCACAGGGATCCAGGCTCAGACAAGAAAACAATTATCTTTGGTTGAACTACGTCCAAACTAATTTTGCAAAGGCACAACAACTGATTTCAATGTCTGTTTACATATTGGTACTTTATATGTAGCCCTTTTTCTGACACTCTAAAAGAGACTACGGGTAACTGCACACACCTGCGGCTCCAGGAGATCTGAGCCTCCACTAGCTGGGAGCCTGGGGTAACACTTATTAGCGCAGCGCCTTCACTTACCCAGGATCCCCGTAATATGAGATTCCCCTGGGCAAGAAACATATGCACACACATATATGATGCAACCAACTTTACTATAATACATGATACCTTAGCACTCTATCATATTAACACACAGCATATAACCCAACACATAACCTATAAAGTAATATAACCTTAACTCAGCTAAATGATAATGTTCTTATAACGTGAGTGGCTCAGCCACGCTCTTAATGAGTATGTCCTTGTCCCGTCACCGCGTGCCCCACGCACCGTGTCCTTGCACTAATAGAAAGGAGTGTTCCGTGTATTAGGCCTTTGGTCACTCACTAGTGTTCTCAAAGAGTTACGCCTAAGGCGGGATCAGCGCCTGTTGACCGGTGTTGGTGCACTTAATGTAAATACCTTCCGGTCACAGCGGTGAC
Source organism: Ascaphus truei (assembly GCA_036426205.1). Taxonomy (NCBI): domain Eukaryota; kingdom Metazoa; phylum Chordata; class Amphibia; order Anura; family Ascaphidae; genus Ascaphus; species Ascaphus truei. The sequence continues at coordinate 42,341 of WSYH01001515.1, forward strand.
CGGTAATACTTCGAAAAGATTTCAGCCGAAACCTTGCTTGTCTTTGATGTCCGCGATGCAGCTGTCTGGTCCCTAGCAGCTCACCAGCAAACCTGCTCCGCACGCTTGTCCCTAACTGCCTACACAGTAAGGTGACTGATCGCTACCACTGAGGGCGTCCCTGCAGCACAGCAACCTACTGTGGCTCAGGGCTTTTTCCTAAGGGCCTGCGGGGTAAAGTTAGCCTATGCAGGTGGGTCACGGTCCCCCTGCACGCATACACCCTCCTCCTTTACCTTCCAGATCCCCTCTGACTAGCGTGGTCTCTCCCCCACGCTTCCCTTTCCTCCTCCCGTAATTCTAGCCTTCCGATTGGCTCCTCGAGTCAGGTGACTGCCCAGAGCTCATGGGAGTTGTAGTTCCTCAACGGAGCCTCTCTGCCTTGAGCTGCACAGGCTCACAGCTATTGCATCAGCCTCTGCAACACTGTTGCAGACCTCCACATGACTCTCCTGAACAGAGTCAAAACACCAACTGAACACACACTGAACACACATATGAGGTTCCTACCACATCCCTACATTCTCTCCCTTGCAGAATCCAACGCCCCGCTTGGGTCAACTCACATAACTATACACAGAACGTTATATAACAAAAAAATGATACAATACACGTGATCTTACTCATTTCTTCTAGATCAGATTGCACATTTCAGTGAACATTGCAGCAACAGAATGCACTCGGCTGCGAGTCCACTGCTGAGCCTCATAATGGGGTGCCCCGAATCTATCATAAGCCATCCTCATTGGTTGACCAGCTCTTTGGCTTCGGCGAAGTTGCTCTTCAGCTACCCCCTCGGGAGAGTAGTAAGCCTCGTATGGCATTTCCAATTCTGCCCTTGAGGGGCCTGATAGGTCTACAAAGTCTTTTTGGGGCATAAAGCACGGGCTCTGCGGGTCTAGTGGCTGGCTCACGGGAGTCAGCATATCTGTCGTTGGACCAAGGGGCTCTTTACCCGTAGCTCCTTCAGGAGATGCCCCCGCGGCAAGAAGGCCCCTTTGAGAGGTTCCCTCCATAGGATTCTCAGAGGTGGAATTTATTACAGTCTCTAGGCCATCCTCTGTACTTTCAGTTTCTCCATCAATTGAAACAGTGGGTACCTCCAATTCGTTGTCCCCTACTTGAGGTATGGGGAGTAGGTGATTCCTATGCCACACCTTTACCCGGCCTTCGGAGTCCTTGATGCGGTATACTGGGAGGCCAGGCATCTGTGATTCTACCTCATACACCCCATCTCTCCACCGATCAGCCAGTTTGTGCTTTACGGGAATGCCTAAATTATGAATCTCCTTATGTCGCACCTTGTGGTCATAGCGCCTTTTGTTACCCGCATTTAATTGCGCCGCCGCCTTTTCAGCCAATTTATAGGCCTGCTGCAGGCTGTCCTGTAACCTCTGTACATAACGGAAATGCGTTCTGTTGGATACCCCATTGGTAGATATCCGCAGTCGCACATCCACAGGTAGTTGGGCTTCTCTCCCAAACATCAAGAAGTACGGAGTATACCCTGTAGACTCGAGTGCAGTTATAGGCATGCACCAACGTCTCCACATGCTTGCTCCACTCCGTCTTCTGAGAGCCTTTTAATGTCCCCAGCATGTCCAGCAGTGTTCGATTGAACCGTTCGGGCATAGCATCCCCTTCTGGGTGGTACGGGGTAGTCCGTGACTTAGCTATGTTTAACAACTTCAGCAGTTCTCTAATGAGAGTACTCTCGAAATCCCTGCCTTGATCAGAGTGGAGTCGGTTCGGTAATCCATAATGAATGAAGTATTTCTCCCACAATACTCTAGCCACTGTCACCGCCCGTTGATCTTTGGTGGGGAACGCTTGGGCGTACCTTGTATAGTGGTCTGTAATCACTAGTATGTTACCGATGCCCTGGGTGTCTGGCTCGATACACAAGAAATCCATGCACACCAAATCCATAGGACCAGAGCTTTTCAGATGGGCCATGGGGGCCGCCCATGTGGGGAGTGTTTTCCTCTGTATACAGCGGGTACACCTTCGGCAATGCTTTTCCGCTGATTCTCTCATTTTTGGCCAATAGAACCGGTCCCGGAGTAACCCGAACGTCTTGTCAACGCCCAGATAGCCATGATCATGGTGAAGGGCCCGGAGGACCATATTTCTCAGACTTTCAGGCAAGAATAGTTGTCGCCGATCGGGATGATTGCGGTATGGAATGACCCGGTACAATAGGCAATTGTCCAGTTTGAACTTCCCAAACTCATTCAACAATAGCTTCACCAGTTCTCTGGGGGCTTGCTTAAGAATAGAGGGGTTCTCTTGCTGCAGAGCTTGGTGAGCTAGTTCCATCACTGGATCTTGGATCTGGTGTTGCACCAATTCTTTCCAGGAAATGATTTTATCTTCGGTAATGTTCATTCCTTCCCGACCTCGGTAGGCCCGGGCAATGGCTCGGGATTGACACCCTAATGAATCAGCTACTCTTAGCTCTGAGAATGCCACCTGATCGTTGACCACTGCTGCTAGCAAACATAGAGCACGTATGCCAGGCCCCCGGAATTTCCTCCCATATTTCCTCATCCATGGTGGGTTGAAGCCCCGGCCTCCGTGACAGAGCATCGGCCCCTATGTTAGTGGGCCCTGGTTTATACTTAAGGTTGAACCGATAGTTGGCCAGCGCCGCCAACCACCGGTGACCTGTCGCATCCAATTTGGCGGACGTGTTGATGTAAGTCATTGGGTTATTATCTGTCCTGACTTCAAACTGTACCCCATACAAGTAATCATGTAGCTTATCCACTACAGCCCATTTGAGGGCTAGAAACTCCAGCTTGTGGACAGGATAGTTCTGTTCTCTTGGAGTTAAGCTTCGACTCGCATACGCCACTGGGCGGAGCCCTGTGTCATGTTTCTGGTGCAACACTGCTCCCAGGCCACTGAAGCTGGCATCCACGTGTAGAACGTATTCTCGGTCGGGGTCGGCATAGGCCAGCACTGGGACCTGCGTTAGGCTGGCTTTCAATTTCAAGAACACTTGCTCACAAGCAGAGGTCCATTTCTCTCCAAATGGCATTTGTGCTGTGGTGGTTTTCCTGCCGGTGTCCTCAGGACAGATTTTTAAGAGATTATTCAGGAGTTTAGCTTTGCTGGAGTAGCCCTTCACGAATCGCCGGTAGTAGCCATAGAACCCCAGGAATGATCGAAGTTCTTGAACGTTGTTAGGCCGGGGCCAATTCACCACTGCCTCTATCTTCCCTGGGTCGGTGGATATCCCTTCAGCTGATACAATGTGACCCACGTACAGTATTTCACGGACGTGCGGCAGAATTTGCACTTATCCAGGGACAGTTTCAGCCCCTCCTTTTGAAGTCGATCCAACACCTTCATCAGCCGCTCCTCATGCTCCTCTAGCGTCTTCCTGAACACTATAATGTCGTCCAGGTACACCAAGCATTCTTGCGGGTTCAGGTCCCCCAGGGTCTTTTCCATTAGCCTCTGAAAGGTGGCAGGAGCCCCGCATATCCCTTGCGGCATGCGGGTGAACTGGTAGAACCCTAGCGGGCAGATGAAGGCCGTTCTCTCCTGATCTTCCAGATCCATGGGTACTTGATAATACCCCGACCTCAAATCTAGTACACTGAACCATTTACTTCCCGTCAGGGCGTTCAAGAGGTCCTCGATGCATGGGAGGGTATACTGATCAGGCACCGTATGGCTGTTCAAGGTCCTATAGTCCATGCAGAGGCGTACGGTCCCATTCTTTTTGCGAACCACTACGATAGATGAGGCATAGGGACTGCGTGATCCTTGAACGATACCAGCTTCCTCCATTTCGGCTAGTAATCTCCTCACCTCTTCCACGTCTCGGGGTGCTATGCGGCGAGAACATTCCTGGAACGGGGTAGGGTCGCTCAGTCGAATGGTATGGCGGGCGCTGCGACTGCACCCTAAATCCATATCACTTATGGAGAATACCCCCCGTCGTTCTTCCAATTTGGTCTGCAGTCTTCCTTTCCAGCCCTACATCAAGGGTGAATCTCCGAAGTCGAATGCCAACCTTGGGATCACGGCATGGGTGGTGACCACCGTGCGCTCACCTACAGTATTCTCCACCGGGGTTACTGGATAGATTCGACCCAATGGTTGCCGGCGATCAATGCACATGGTGTAGGGAGAAAGGTTCCGTACGTACACCTGGGTTCGAGCCGGAATTTTTCCCGACCACTTCTTTATCGAGGCCAATACTTCGTAGCCGAGTCGCTGGTCATCGCGGGTCGAGCTTTCCAGGGAGAACAGTTGATCCTCCGGACGTCTGGCCGTATAACGACAGGCGGCGATCATCATTCTTCCTTCCCCGGGCGGGATCTCGGTTAGCCCCCGATCTTGACTATACAGCATCCCATGTTCCTCTTCGGTCGCAATCTTACCGCAAACCTCTCGCAACACCGGGCAAGCAGCTAGAGCCAGCAACGGTGATTCCCCCATTTCCTGTAGATACTTGCGGAGCACATCCTGTACGATGTCTGTGTTGGTCCCCATGATTATCGGGGCGCTGGGATGATCCTTGGGTTCTGGACATACTAAGGTCTCCACCTCCATGGGGTGATGCTTGCCTGTGTTCAACTGGGGAATGTCCAGATGTACCTTCACAACTCCGTCGATAGGGTAGTCTTCATGGCTCAACCCTCTCAACTGCAAGGAGTCAGCAGATAGCAGCGGCAGCCGGTGCAAGTGTTGATCGTAGAAGGGTCGATGCACGATAGTCACCTGGGACCCGGTATCCATCAGCGCCAAGGCGTAGATGCCTTCAATCACCACCTTGATGATGGCCGCTGGCCCGATTCGATTACTCGTCGAGGACGGGGCCGCTGGTTTGCCGATCTGCAGAGTACACAGCATAGACTTGGCCGTTCGAGGCCCCGTTTTCCATTTGGAGGGGCAGTGCGCTCGCATATGCCCCATTTTCCCACAAGCATAGCACTGGAGGTGACTGCGGTAGGCGTTGTCTCGGAAGGTCGGTGATGCTCGCCCCGGCGCGGAACACTCCCTGGCGACTGCAGGCGCTTCAGGGTCCTCCTTTTCCGGGTTAGCCTCCCCGGGCGCCTCAGCCTTAGTGTCCGACCTTTTGGTGTCTTTAGCCGCAACCACCGTCTTCTTCCCTGGGGTCAATTCACGCCCCAGTAGCACAGTCTCATGTGCCTGGACCTGGTCCATCAGGGCGTCGAACACCAGTGCTTGCCTCTGCGTGAGACAGCCGCTGACACGTACGGACAACGGGTGTAATGGAAGGAGTCCCCTCAGTAGCTGGGTGGTGCGTAGTCCGTCGGCATCCACCTTCTGTACCACCCCCTTTCTCACTAGGTCCACAGGTCCAGATGCAACCGTCGAAGGAAGTCAGACACCATCTCTCCTTCTTTCTGGGCCAGAGCATGGAACCGAGCCATCAGCGCAAACGTATCCACAGGAACCCCATACACTTTGGTGAGGGAGTAGATGATGTCGGCCCCATCAGCATCCGGGTGGTGGTCCCGATAGCAGCGCACCATGTGGGATGCTGGGGGTCGCAGGCACTCAATTATGCGCTGTCTCCGGACGGCATCCGTGCAGGACCATTCAAGCAGTACCTGTTCCGTGTTATCCAGCCATTCTTCAAACCTGACTTCTCCCAGCGGAGTGGGTTTGTCACCAGAGAAGGCCTTCAGCTTTCGGTATTGGAGGGACTGTGTAGTGTGGTGAATGGCTTCTGCGAGGACAGGGATACAGGCGTTATCCAACAGGCTACCTCCAGCAGGGGAATAGACGTCTAGTCTCAACAGGCTGGCCCTGCTCAGTGCTGGTCTAATGGCCGAGGGGGTGAATGACATGCCTAGACCGATGGCAGCGGGCCATCAGGGGGTCAAGCTGCTCTCAGGAGTACGGACAGGGATGGCCGTGACAGCACTTAACGGACAAGGGTAGCCCCTCTGGGGCTCGACGGAATCCACCTGTACTAATGGGCATCAGACGCCGCGGGTGTCAGGCAGAAGTAGTACTGCAGGCAGCGCTTCGGGGCATATATCCCGGTCGGTGACAAATAGTATCTTACGCCAGCTATGTTCCCCATCCCCAGTGATCTTGCACTCGGGCAGTGTCCAGGAGCGGGAGTTTCCTGATTTGGTCAGTCACCGTGCCCAGGGAGAGGGCAGCGGGCACGTGTCCACCAGCAAGGGCACGTGTCACGGGGATTTCATGCCGCTGAGCCCACTTGCACACCTCGGACGGCGAGGGCATAAACATGACGGAACAGGCAAAAATTAGTCACAATGAGAAAAAAATCTTGGGCACCCCAGGTCTGAGATCTCAGCAGCGCCTCCAAATGTAGCCCTTTTTCTGACACTCTAAAAGAGACTACGGGTAACTGCACACACCTGCGGCTCCAGGAGATCTGAGCCTCCGCTAGCTGGGAGCCTGGGGTAGCACTTATTAGCGCAGCGCCTCCACTTACCCAGGATCCCCGTAATATGAGATTACCCTGGGCAAGAAACATATGCACACACATATATGATGCAACCAACTTTACTATAATACACGATACCTTAGCACTCTATCATATTAACACACAACATATAACCCAATACATAATCTATAACGTAATATAACCTTAACTCAGCTAAATGATAATGTTCTTATAACGTGAGTGGCTCGGCCACGCTCTTAATGAGTATTGTTCTGTACAGTAGTGGCTCAGCAACGCTCTTAATGAGTATGTCCTTGTCCCGTCACCACGTGCCCTACACACAGTGTCCTTGCAATAATAGAAAGGAGTGTTCCGTGTATTAGGCTTTTGGTCCCTCATTAGTGTCCTCAAAAAGTTACGCCTAAGGCGGGATCAGCGCCTGTTGACCGGTGTTGGTGCACTTAACGTAAATACCTTCTGGTCACGGCGGTGACCGGTAATACTTTGAAAACGATCAGCCGAAACCTTGCTTGTCTTTGATGTCCGCAGTGCAGCTGTCTGGTCCCTAGCAGCTCACCAGCGAACCTGCTCCGCACGCTTGTCCCTAACTGCCTACACAGTAAGGTGACTGATCGCTACCACTAAGGGCGTCCCTGCAGAACAGAAACCTACTGTGGCTCAGGAGTTTTTCCTAAGGGCCTGCGGGGTAAAGCTAGCCTATGCAGGCGGGTCACGGACCCCCTGCACGCATACACCCTCCTCCTTTACCTTCCAGATCCCCTCTGACTAGCGTGGTCTCTCCCCCACGCTTCCCTTTCCTCCTCCTGTAATTCTAGCCTTCCGATTGGCTCCTCAAGTCAGGTGAATGCCCAGGAGCTCATGGGAGTTGTAGTTCCTAAACGGAGCCTCTCTGCCTTGAGCTGCACAGACTCACAGCTATTGCATCAACCTCTGCAACACTGTTGCAGACCTCCACATGACTCACCTGAACAGAGTCAAAATACCAAGTGAACACACACTGAACACACATATGAAGTTCCTACCACATCCCTACATATATTAAAGTGTTAAAAGTGTAAATTTAATGCAACAATCCTCTCCCCCAATTTGTAGAAAGGATACACAAATGTAGCCCCTTTTAATAATACTGATTGTGTAAATTGATATTTCACAATTGCATTATATATGAGCATTTGACAGACATTTTCCTTTTTCTGTCTTAGGGCCTCATGCAGAAAGCGCCGATAAGGCTTTTTTCACCATTTTTCCGCCAAAAATGCCTTCCCGATTCAGTAAACGCCGAAAAGTGGCAAAAATCTGCAATTTTGGTTCCCGATAAAAACTTATCGGCAGCCGGGTGCCGATAAGCCACTTTTCGGCACTTTTTGAAATCGGCTGAATTCAAGTAGCCCCAATCAGCTTTTCGCTGCTAATCGGCACTCTAGAATTGAGAGTTTTACGCCAATCTGTCCCACCAGCTCAAGTTGGCAAGTTGGTGGTGGTAACAAAGTATGGTCCCAAAGGGATCAAGAAAAGACCCTCCAAATACATGCACTCTATGATAAAGTTTAAATTGGTAAGTATTAGAAATTAATTGCTCCTATGGAGATATAGGGTCTTCATTAAAAACGAAAATAATAAAATTTTATTACATCAAAAAAAATTGTGACTGTGTGAATTAATTATAAAAAAGAACAAACAATGTTTAAAATCCCCGTAGAGGAGAGTAATATTGCGTATATTCAGCACCCAAGATTTATATGGGCAATTTGTTATTAAATGCAACCATAGGGGATGTACAATATTACTCCGACATCAGCAAAGTACTATTAATTCCCAGAAGGAACCACAATGTGTTTGGTATTATGTATGCTGCCTCCTATATTATCATGTGAATGTGGTCTCCAATATATTGGTTGAACATCAAGAACTTTAGGCACACGGTTCCTAGAACATAGGAGAAATGTCATACGTGGGTTTACCATGCACAGTTTATCACGACACTACATTAGTAAACATAATAAAAATCCATGTAGTTTGTCAGTTATGGGTATTGAATCCATTCCTTCTACTATATTGGTAGGTGATAGATTTAAGAAATTATGTACGCGTGAGACATATTGGATGTATGTACTAGGTACATTACATCCGTGTGGATTGAATGATCATATTGATATTAGCACTGTTGTTTAGTGTTATGGTACCAACATGTTTTGAGGTACGTCTCTGAGGTTTGGTTTGGATGGGTTTTCCTGTCCCCTCATTGATAGTTGTCTCATCTCAGTTTGGTTGGTTTTACTATAGGTGCTCCTTTGGCCCATATAGACATAACAGGTGGAAAGTGCATATATTATTAATATCATTATTATTAATTAATAGTATAGACACATTAGGTCTATGCCTATGATTACACATACTTTGACACAAAGGTTTTTTGTACATTTTTGGGGAGTTGTGGCCCCCATCGGTCCTGAGGTTTTTTCTGTCTCTGATTCTGCTTTCTCCAGTCTATGATTATTCTAATGGTTATAAATGATATATTATTTGGTATATTATTTGGTATATAATTTGCCTACGGCCACACCACCCTGAATGTGCCTGATCTTGTCTGATCTCAGAAGCTAAGCAGGGTTGGGCCTGTTAGATGGGAGACCGCCTGGGAATACCAGGTGCTGTAGGCTAAAAAAATTATTTTATCCCCTATATTATGTATTTTATTGTTATTCCTTCCTTTCCATATTTCTCTTTCCCCTCCACTTTTTCCTTAATAACCGCAAAGGTAATTAAGGGGTTAAGCCACCCTGGCCTGATACCCACCCTTCACCCATTCATTTGTACAGTGGCTTCATCATGCAACTATATATATACACATATACAGTGTTCGACAAACCTATACATTTGCTCGCCCCAGGCGAGTGGATTTAACCCCCGGGCGAGTAAATATTGGCCCAAGCAGCACACATTTGGTACTAGGTGGCGAGTAGATTTTTTTGTGTGGCGAGTAGATTTTTTGGTGATTTGTCATCTCTCTCTGTCAAACACTCTCTCTCTGTCAAACACTCTCTCTCTGTCAAACACTTTCTCTGTGTCTCTCTCTCTGTCTCTCTCTCTCTGTCTCTCTTTTCTCTCTGTCAAACACTCTCTGTCTCTCTTTTCCCTCTGTCACACACTCTCTCTCACACTCTGGATATCTTATTTACCATATATATATCTTAACTGCCCAATACCTACACCGAATTAACCTATACTGCTTTCATCCAGATCTGACTCGAGCTTCACACCGGAGACATCAGGATCCCCCCTATACCAGAAGACAGGTAGGGAACACCTCCCCTCCAATATATAATATTTTGAGAATGAGGGTACTGGACATTGAGGGACATTGGATCAGGTAAGATCCCAGGCAGGATTGCTGCTTTAGGTATTGTGAAGCAGGGGTGCCCAGGCTCTGGTTAAGGGGTTCAGGAAACCAGTCATTCACATCTGGCTTTTTTTTCTAGATACAACATTTACTCACACACACACACACACACACACACGTAATTATGTAACAAAGACTAATTGTAGTAAACTATAAATGTAATACAATAAATAAACTGTTGTGTCAAAAACTAATGTTGTTCTTACTAGGAATTTATTCAATTTCTTTTTAAATAGCAGGGGTGGGGGCGGGGATAAGTGGCAAGTAGATTTTTTGGTTTGGCGACCACTGTATATATATATGATCAAAACATGATTCAAGCCTGCTAACCCTGTCATGGTAAACTCCTAAGATAGGAATTACCTACACTAAATGAACACAATTTCTTATTGTTCTATGGACTAAACTTCATGAAGTATGTGAAAGTGCCCTTCACTATGGACATCTTAAAAATACATTTTTCATGTAAATGAAATTGCAGAAATGTAGGCCTACTGTACATTCACAAAAAAACTGTTAAGCTTTCACGTGCTTCAGGACACATGCATATGATTGGAAAAGAAAACACAGTTTTATTCAGCTTTTGCAACATTAAATACACGTAATGTAAAAACCTGTCTCAGAGGGGGAAATATCTGAGATGGAGACTTCTGAAGTAGAGGGTGTGGAATTTGTAATTTTAAAATTTTGACGAGGTAGAAACTTAGGGCTCGATGCAGTAAGCACCGAAAAGGCACTCTCGGCAGGGGTTCAAACTCGGCATGTTTTTGTGTGTTGCCCTCGCAGTATACAGGAAGGGACGAATCCCTGGTGAATCCCAGCGAGAGCAACACGCCGAGTAGCCAGCGGCGAGACAGTCTGCCTGTCGATAAGCTGCCGATAAGCCGTCCTCTGCCGAGATCAGCCTGCAGCAGAGAGAGATCCGCCACTCTCTCTGCGCAAACATCGGCAAAAAAAATAATATTTGTAATCAATTTTTATTCATAGTGTAGATGTGCAGGGATACTGCTTCCCGAGATACAGGCCCCTTTATGAGGTGCCGGTATCCCTCTGCATTTAAATGTCCCGATCAAGTGACCGCGGGATGTAAACAAAGCAGAGGGATACCGGCACCCCATAAAGGGGCCTGTATCTCTTGAAGCAGGGGGTCCCCGGACTTAAAACAAAAGCGGTTCACCTCCGGAGACCCCCTGCACATCTACACTATGAGTAAAACACCCATATCAATAAACAATAATTCATTACCGTAGTGGCTTTCCGATATGGTAATGAAGCAGCATTAATATATTTTTAATAAAAGTGTACGGGAGCAACCCGCAACCACATTGATTTCAGCCTCAGGGAACAATTGCTTCCTGAGTTACAAACCCCGGTATGGGGCATCGGGAGCCAGTGTCGCCACCATTTTTATAGCATCCCAGACATGACGTGCCCACTATAAAGATGGCGGCGACACTGTCACCGATGCCCCAAACCGGGGCCTGTAACTCAGGGAGCAGGGATCCCTGAGCCAGAAATCAATGCGGTTCAGGTCAGGAGACCCCCTGCTCCCACACAAAATTATTAAAATATATTAATGCTGCTTCATTACCATAGCGGCTATCCGCTAAGGCAATGAAGGGGTTAAGGCATAATAGCATGTTTATTGGGGACAATTTTCCCCAATAAACATTGCAATAAACAACATACACCCCCTGTGCCCCGAACAACCCCTATACCCCCTAACATACAGTACATATATTAATTTTTTGTGATGCACAGCAATGATACTATAGGACGGAGGTGACCCTCAGGTGTTCCCCGCAGGTGTCCCTGCAGGCCTGCAGTACCAATTCGGTGACCCCCCAAAAATAATTTCCAAACACATAAATAATTGTAAATAAATACACCCCCACCCCTAACACATACAGTATAGATGTGGGCACATATGGATAATAGAGCATTTGCCCATTTAAAATACATAAAGCACAATAAATACATATTGCACTCACCCATGCCCGGCTGCCACGATGAAGGCCATCCTCCTCTTCCTCACTGTCCATGCCCCCCTCTGATGCTGCAAATCAAAAACAAGAATTAAAAGAGCCAATGTAATGTCCCCTAACCCCTTAATCACCTTAGCGGTTATTAATCGCTATAGTCATTAAGGGGTTAACCCACCCTCACCCACCTAAACACCCTCCCCAACAACCCACCCCTTGAGGCCTAACCACCCTCACCCACTACCCACTCAGGAGGCCTACCCACCCTGGCAAGGGGACAATACCCCCTTCCCCCACACCCGCTACTCACAATAAACAGGACTATATTTAATAAACAATACATAAACCACCCACCCCCTGTGCCCCCCATAAATACATGATTTATTATTTTACATATAGGGTTAATACCCCAGGCCCACGGGACTCCCTGGTGGTCCTGGCGGGTGTCCACAGGCCCCACAGGCCCCACAGTTGCCCAAAGAAGGGGTGCACACAGGGTCTTGAGGCCTACGGGTGGTCCCCGTCAGGAGCCATGGTCCTCCAGGTGGTATCCGCGGGTCACCGTGGGCCCTAAATGGGGTCTCCACGGGTGGGCCTGCAGGTGTCTAGGGGGCCCCGGGTCATCCCTACAGGTGTCTGAGGGTCCTCGGGTTGTTCCTATGGGGGTCTGGGGGCCCTCAGGTGGTCCCTACAGGTCCGCAGGGCCCCAACAGATGTGGGCCCCCCGGTTCTTCCCCGCAGGTGTCCCCCGTGAGTCCACAGCCTGGTACCCGTTGGCGTCCGGGGAGTCCTCAGGTGGTCTCCAGAGGTCCCCGCAGACCTAAGGAACCAACCCTGTATGTTAAAAAAAATAAACCTCTCCTATAAATTTAAATAAATACCACCCTCTCCCAAACACATACAGTAATGTGCAAAATAACTATTATCCAGATATGGATAATAGCTTTTTTGTCCATTATTAAACACATTAACTAGGATAATAAAATAAATACAGTTGTACTTACCTCATCAATATGAAGCCCCTTCGCCAGCAAGAGCCCTCTGTCCTCCATTGCCAAAAAAATACATAGCAAATACATTCTGATATCAGTTAATCCCTTAATCACCTTATCGGTTAATAGCCGCAATAGTGGCAACAAATGATATAACAAATTACTATCACATAAAAAAAATACAAAACCTGTAAAAGTTAAAACAATAAAATTTATTTGGTTTACTTACCATCAGATGACCCACTCACCGACTCCCGTCGATCCGCTTACTCTCGAACCAATCCATAACCATAAAATAAAAAACCATAACAATCCATGTATCTGTGTCTTCTTTCTTCTATTTGTAATCCATAACGGGGGTCTTCATCTGCATTCTTTGTCTTTTTCTGTGTTCTTCTGTCTTCTTCCGGGGTCTTCTTATCTTCCTATGTCGTCTCATTTTTAAGCTAAATGCCGAGGAGGAAGGACCTCCGTAACTAGAAGAAGACCAGGGCGTGGCAGAAGAAGATAAGAAGACCCCGGAAGAAGACAGAAGAACACAGAAACATTTAAGAACACAGATGAAGACCCCCGTTATGGATTACAAATAGAAGAAAGAAGACACAGACACATGGATTGTTATGGTTTATTATTTTATGGTTGTGGATTGGTTCGAGAGTAAGCGAATCGATGGAAGTCGGTGAGTGGGTCATCTAATGGTAAGTAAACCAAAGAAATGTTATTGTTTTAACTTTTACAGGTTTTGTATTTTTTTTTAATGTGATAGTAATTTTTTTTTTTCATTTCTTGCCATTGTATGTATGTATGTATGTATGTATGTATGTATGTATGTATGCATGTATGTATGTATGTATGTCTAGATCGATATACATACAGGGTAAGAAATTATTGTTTTTGAAAGGCTTGTTTTCATGTATTTTAAATGTATTTTTTTCAGCTATGCTTACATATGTGTGTGTAATGTAATTTTTATTTAGATAGATGTAATTTTTGGGGTTGTTTGCAGTACTTTATTCCAGGGTGATGCTTGCTTTTTAATAGTGGATTATTTGTGGTAGTTATATTTTGACTGATGGTCACTTTTTTAATGAATGGTTTGGGTTAACGATTTGAATAGTTAATTGTGTAATTGATTTGGATTGGATTGTAATAAATTTGGGATTTGATTAATTGATGGTAATTTATTTCTGTTTGATGGAATTGTATCTGGTTTACAATAGTTTATTTTATTTTTTAACATTGATTGGCATAGTGTACATGATGCACAGATTATTTGCATCATTTATACACTACAATTCAATGTTTTGATTGCCATTTGTTAGATATTGATGGTGTGATGAGAATTATTTTCTTTTGATATGTTCTTTTGTTTTAATGTGGCAATATAATATTTAAAGTTTGATATGCAATGTGATGTATTGAGTATTGATTTGGATCGTTGGTATTTTCTTTGGTATATATATATATATATATATATATAACTAACAAGATACAATCAGCGCAAATCTCAACACTTTGTTGATGTAGAAATACTAAAAACCACACCTGGCCAAATCAGTCAAAACGAGAGGTATTAACCCCTTTGAACAACTAACCCTACAACAATGCTGCCACTTAGGTTCACGGCTCCACACTTGCCGCCAGAGAATTGTATAAAGAAGAGTGACCTAGGCGCAAATATGCAGGGAGAGAAGACAAGAGAAAAACATCATAGGGCAATATATCTGAGCAATTCAGGGGTTAGATGGTAAGATATGCACTTACACTTAGTACAGCAAAAATCAGCCTTTAATCCACTTTAGGGATTCAGGAACTCTGCTTCCAACGTTGATCTTTCTTTTTCTGTAATCTTTGTGTCCTCTAGATCAGTGCTTTAGACGATACTCCAACAGTTATCACCACATCACAGTGCCTCTGCTACCAGATGATACCTTGTAGGTGGATAGATCTCACGAAAAGGGATATGTAGGGAATAAAAAGGAAGAACAGGGATTGTGTAAAACCTTTTAATAAAATGTAACTAAAAACAAAAAATGGTATTAAACTCACATGCTGTGAATTGAATACAAGCAGTTGAGAGTATAGGCGAGTCTCTCACACTCGATTCCAGAGAACGCCGGTTGCCAGCAATGTTCGCTTGTGCGGTTACTTCCGCATCACGTGGCCCGGCTCTCACGAGACTCTGTCTCTAAATTTTGTTAATCCGCTGCCTTGGCTCCGTTGTACAGGATCAGTTTCTCAGCGTGTCTCCAACTGCTCCGTGAAAGCGTTTGCCCTATGCGTTTCTCCACTTCGGCTTCGTCAGGGGCTGCTATCATTGACTAATCCCTACCTAGGGTATATATATACCTCTCGTGACTGATTGGTTACGGTGGAAATTGGCTAATTGACATATTTTACCATCTGTGCACTATATTGGCAACCTTATCCTCGAGAAATAATGTGTATACAAAGAGATCACACATAGCACCATAATTAGTTACAATATAATTATATCATAACTTAAGTAACATCTAGATCGACATCCAACAAAATATCATTATCATGCTTAAATATTATACAACAGTCTAAAATAAACAGGATACTTCCTGCCTATCACAATATGAACCTTTTTAGGTCTCACAAAAACATATTTATATCATGGATACAGGATTATACATTATGGCATATATTTAGAACAATTAATCCCATAATGAATCTGTATGACATCATCCACTTAGTGGAGATACCCTTGGGATATCTAGATAGATCTAAACTGATCATAAAGGGACACAATATTACGCACATCATTTAGAGAGGAACAGTAGTGTTACAAATTAACAATGGGGATTATCTGTTAACCTTTAACTTAACCACTTCCCCATTTATATAATTTACCATAAATCCTATTCAATACATAGAGGGCGAACAGTACAGATTATTTATTAAATAACTTAAACTTTACATTATATGTATGTTTATTCAACCACATTATCAACAATAAAGGGAGGCTATTTATTATTCTACGTAATTTCTTTATATTACATTAAATACCAAAATATGAAATTCTCCGTTTGTATTAACAAATTCATTAGATTCCAACATTAAATTCAATATTTTTTAGTGAAGTATATTTTATATAATCATTTTATTTTATTTTATTATATCCTACCAATAATTACAGTCTTAATCATTGTAACCTAAATTGTGAATTTAATCTAAATATATGATCACACCCGTGAAATTATTAAATGAACTATTAAATCATATAAACACTTGCTGTACTTTTACTATATATAAATTTCATTTCACTTAACTCCTAAAACTTATTCTAAACTTTTAATCCATGTCCAACATAATACCCAATGTACAATCAGTCAAATATTATAGCATTACATAATTAATCCACTTTATACATTATAATTTCAATATACCCATGGGGAACACATATATTAGCACA
Source organism: Ascaphus truei (assembly GCA_036426205.1). Lineage (NCBI taxonomy): Eukaryota > Metazoa > Chordata > Amphibia > Anura > Ascaphidae > Ascaphus > Ascaphus truei. Next base: position 58,620 of record WSYH01001515.1, read on the forward strand.
CACTTATCATTGAGTTAACATCAATGATTCACAGTTTTAACATATCAATCCTAGGTATAGAACAGTGCACTACACAAGAATGAACTTAATATAGGTGGGTCAACTTAACACTATATTGATTCACATAACACTTTATAAAAGAAAAGACAACAAATGACACTTGATGGATATATACAAAATTATGGTTCACATTACAACCACACAGATTATATACCTTACTTATTTACATAATAGATATCTGATATTAAATAGATCTTAGGCAGATCTTCATTATGGGATTTGGGAGCTAAAAAATTATAACCCAACAGAGTATAGATCAGAGATGAGGCAATGTATATTTAAACAATGTGTTAATCCGACAAACATTAACTTGAAACCAATGGTAGTCTAAGATTTTTTTAACCCAACATATAGAGGATGGTTGAGCACAGTATCATTCATATAACATATACAGTACACACGGAACCGAAACTGAGATGGGACTGGAGAGAGGTAATCTCATTCTTTAAGAATTGTAATAATACTACTATTCTTTGAGAAATGATCCCAGGTCGATATCGATATTCATACCTTGTGGTATTAAAGTTTTCAAGGTATATATCCAAAAGGTTTCTTGCCTAGATATCTTAATGACCTGGTTACCACCTCTCCAATTCGGATGAATCTTATCAATTCCAAAGAATTTTAGACGATTTGGATTTTGGTCGTGGTGTTCTTTGAAGTGTTTCGATACACTGTGATGTAAAAAACCTCTCTCTATGTTCTTTATGTGTTCTGCTATTCTCAGTTTCAGTTTACGTGTCGCCTACCTATGTACTGTTTATTGCATGGGCATTGCAACATGCATATTACATAACTAGAATTGCAATCAATAAATTCCTTTATTTCATGCTCCTCTTGCGTAATTTCTGATTTTATTTTCTTAAAAGATTTTTATGAATTAGGGTTCAATTTACATCCTCTACAGGTAAGACATTTGTAAAAACCATTGGTCCAACAGGTCAGGTCTTAAGGATATCCCTGCTCCAGCACAGGTGGCATAGTCAAAATGACTGAGCCGCTGGTTGACCCACCTGTGCTGGAGCAGGGATATCCTTAAGACCTGACCTGTTGGGGTTCCCTGAGGACTGGAGTTGGGAAACACTGCATTGAAGTAACAATCATAAGGAATTTCATTTTAACAATGCTGCTTTAAAAAGAAAAAAAAAAACACTATTACATTACAAATCATGTACAGTAAGTCCCAGACATATTGCACTGTATACTGTATATAACATTTTCTTGAATTTGGGATGGATGCACATTTCTTCCATTGCAGGTTTTCGGAGCAGATATTTTGTGGAGTCATTCATTAAGGCGCGATAGTGCAGATTTGGCACCGCAGCACGCAAAATCCCATTGACTTGAATGGGAAATTCTGTGCGGTGGTTGCGAATCGGCATTATCGCACTCTAATGAGTTACCTCCTTTGATGAGATATGTGACAATTCAAACAATATATTTTTCGTTCCTTTAGCATTGTATATCATCAACATCATCATCTTGTCGATCTACTGCTGGATGAAGGCCTCCCCAAGGATCTTCCATATTCTACGATTGCAAGTCTCTCCTCTCCACGTTGCTCTAACACATTTTGTGATTTCATCCTCCCATCTTACTTTTGGTCGTCATCTTGGTCTTTTAATTTTCCTAGGAATCCAGTTAAGTACCATCCCTGTCCAATGATGGTCATTTCTTCTTGTGATATGTCTGACCCACTGCCATTTTAATGTCTTCACCCTTGTGGTGAGGATGTGACAGACTTTTGTTTGGTTTTGGACTCATCAATTATTTTGCATATACAGTATATATATATAAATAACAAGATACAATCAGCGCAAATCTCAACACTTTGTTAATGTAGAAATACTAAAAACCACACCTGGCCAAATCAGTCAAAATGAGAGGTATTAACCCCTTTAAACGACTAACCTACAACAATGCTGCCACTTAGGTCCACGGCTCCACACTTGCCACCAGGAATTTGTATAGAGAAGAGTGACCTAGGCGCAAATATGCAGGGAGAGAAGACGGGAGAAAAACATCATAGGGCAATATATCTGAGCAATTCAGGGGTTAGATGGTAAGATATGCACTTACACTTAGTACAGCAAAGATCAGCCTTTAATCCACTTGGGAATTCAGGAACTCTGCTCCCAACGTTGATCTTTCTTTTTCTGTAATCTTTGTGTTCTCTGGATCAGTGCTTTAGACGATACTCCAACAGTTATCACCACATCACAGTGCGTCTGCTACCAGATGATACCTTGCAGGTGGTTAGATCTCACGAAAAGGGATAGGTAGGGAATAAAAAGGAAGGGCAGAAATTGTGTAAAACCTTTTAATAAAATGTAACTAAAAACAAAAAATGGTATTAAACTCACATGCTGTGAATTGAATACAAGCAGTTGAGAGTATAAGCGAGTCTCTCACACTCGATTCTGGAGAACGCCGGTTGCCAGCACTGTTCGCTTGTGCGGTTACTTCTGCATCACGTGGCCCGGCTCTCGCGAGACTCTGTCTCTAAATTTTGTTAATCTGCTGCCTTGGCTCCATTGTACAGGATCAGTTTCTCAGCGTGTCTCCAACTGCTCCGTGAAAGCGTTTGCCCTACACGTTTCTCCACTTCGGCTTCGTCAGGGGCTTTTCAATGTTCTACGTAATTTCTTTATATTACTTTAAATACCAAAATATGAAATTCTCCATTTATGTTAACAAATTCATTAGATTCCAACATTAAATTCAATATTTTTGAGTGAAGTATATTTTATATAATCATTTTATTTTATTTTATTGTATCCTACCAATAATTACAGTCTTGATCATTGTAACCTAAATTGTGAACTTAATCTAATTATATGATCACACCCGTGAGATTATTAAATAAACTATTAAATCATATAAACACTTGCTGTACTTTTACTATATATAGATTCCATTTTACTTAAAAACTCCTAAAACTTATAATCCATGTCCAACATAATACCCAATGTACAATTAGTCAAATATTATAGCACAACATAATTAATCCACATTATACATTATAATTTCAATATACCCATGGGGAACACATATATTAGCACACACTTATTATTGAGTTTTCCTCAATGATTCACAGTTTTAACATATTAATCCTAGGTATTGAACAGTGCACTACACAAGATTGAACTTAATATAGGTGGGTCAGCTTAACACTATATTGATTCACATAACACTTCATAAAAGAAAAGAGAACAAATGACACTTGATGGATATATACAAAATTATGGTTCACATTACAACCACACAAATTATATACATTACTTGGTTACATAATAGATATCTGATATTAAATAGATCTTAGGGAGATCTTCATTAAGGGATTTTCAGGGCCTAATGAAAAATAGACTTTAAAAATAATATTTGTATTTCTCCTGTAAAATGTAATTTTTAAATATTTGTAAATGTAGAGCAAAGTGGTTCACATATACCTAATGGTATGCTGAAGCAGCCATTCAGGCTGTTTTCTGACACAAAATCCCCATCTAAGTCAATAGGGATTGTCAGATGAAGCCCCTTACGCATAAATAGATTTGCCCCCATTGTGCACTTATACTGTAGTTGCGTTAATACCATGGGCACTTATTTTCCCCTTTAATATTAAAAAGTAAATACATAGCAATATTTAGTAAGACCATTTCCAATGAGCTAAAGGTTGTTTAACTTCAAAACAGACAGCAATAAAAACTATTAGGCAGCTCCAAAAATGTAATAACAGACCTCCTCTTCCCAATTCAATTGCCCTTTAACCATCTTCAAATATTTACAGAGATACCTGTTGCATAGGGAATGTGTTGAAAATAAAGACTGTAACATCCACCAACCCAACTTCAATTTACTTTTACTGATGCGTGAGGCACCACATCAAATAGACAAGTATTCTGGTTATTAGGATGAGTCATTTCCTCAATATACCAAAAATGATGAACTACTTATCAGTTAAAAATAGTGCAACAAAGGAGACATAGAGGTTTCAACAGGAACAAACATAAAATAAATACTGCTGCAGAGATTAACAGGCCCCACACTAAATTCCCCACAATTAAATGGACCATTAAAACAGGAGACACAAGGTCTGAAAGCCTTACTGAAACAGTAACAAAATAACTAACTCAGGTAATGGCATCTTTATATTTTCTGGCCTTTTTACAGTATTAGGTTTACAAAAAAGAAAAGCATAATTAAAAGGTCATCAATTATATGCAGCATAGCAGTGGTTTATATGCATTATATATTGCCACGTAGGTAGATTTTTCCCAGCACTAGAAAGGCAATGGCTTTCACAGACAGGTGTGAACATATAGTAGTAAAGAAGTATACTTAACTCATGAAGGATTATTTTCATCCCTTGTGGTATACAATTTGCATATATGGCACCGGGGCTTTTTGTTTGCCTTCCTTTTAATCAATATAAATATAATATGAATAGATAATAGTGCACCAGTTAGAATTTAGAAACATATTCAGCTTGTTTGAAAAATGTACTTTTGGCCTAAATTACTACTGTACAGGCATACCCCGCATTAACGTACGCTATGGGACCGGAGCATGTATGTAAAGTGAAAATGTACTTAAAGTGAAGCACTACCTTTCCCCCACTTATCGATGCATTTACTGTACTGCAATCGTCATATACGTGCATAACTGATGTAAATAACGCACGTGTAACAGGCTCTGTAGTCTCCCCGCTTGCGCACAGCTTCGGTACAGGCAGGGAGCCGGTATTGCTGTTCAGGACGTGCTGACAGGCGCATGCGCGAGCTGCTGTTTGCCTATTGGGCGAGATGTACTTACTCGCGAGTGTACTTAAACCGGGGTATTCCTGTATGTTACTGTAAATGTAAAGACAGGTGCTGAGGCTAGTATACACAGAATATTCCCAAGCCTTACAAAGTTTAAGCATTCTGAAATCTCTCTTCAGGACCTCACTCCGGCCAAGTATTTGAGGCAAGTATAGTAGATGAGGTTGAAAAAAGACATATGTCCGTCAAGTTCAACCTACAGTATGTTAAATTTAGATGGCAGATACTCATCCTATATTTGTATTTCCAGTATATTGATCCAGAGGAAGGCAAACATAAAACTCCAGTTAAACATTATCCAATGATGCCTCATAAGGGAAAACATAAATTCCTTCCTAACTCCAATAATGGCAGATTTCTCCCTAGATCAGCATCTTTCCCATGTTTACTTATTTGGTATATCCCTGTATACCTTTCTAAAAAGATATCCAACTTTTTTTTAACATATCTATTGTATTGTATCTGCAATCACAGTCTCCATTGGTAAAGAATTCCATATTTTAATTGCCCTTACTGTAAAGAACCCTTTCCTTTGTTCTGGTAAAATCTCATTTCCTCCAACTTTAAGGAATGACCTGTGTCTTTTGTACTGCTCTTGGTATGAATAGTTCTTTTGGAAGGTCCATCTATTGACCCAGAATATATTTGTATATAGTTATCATATCCCCTCTTAGACGCCTCTTTTCTAATGTAAACAAATCTAATTTAGCTAGCCTCTCCTCTTATGTGAGATTTTCCATCTCCTTTATTAATTTGGTGGCTCTTCTCTGCACTTTTTCTAGTTCCAAAATGTCTTTCTCATGGAGTGGTGCCTAAAAATATACTCCTTATTCATGGTGTGGTTTTACTAATGCCTTATAAAGGGGCATAATTATGTTTACTTCCCTTCCATCCCTTTCCCATTTAATGCAAGAAAAGATCTTGTTTGCCTTTGCAGCTACTGCATGACGTTGGGCACTATTGCTAAGCCTGCTGTCTACAAGCACTCCTAAATCCTTCTCCATCAAGAATTCTCCTGATGTATCCCCATTTCATTTGTACATTGCGTGTTTATCCTTGTTTCCCAAATGCATAATCTTACATTTATTTGTATTTAACCTCATCTGCCATTTACCTGCCCACGTTTCCAGTCTATCAAAGTCCTTCTGTTGAGAAATTATATCCTGCACTTATTTAACTACCGTACATAATTTAGTATCATCAGCAAAGATGGATAATTTGCTCTCTATAACAGCCTTAAGGTCATCAATAAACAAGTTAAAAAGCAGGGGTCCCAGTACTAATGCTTGAGGTACTCCACTTACAACTTTAACCCAACCTGAAATCTTCCATTGGTGACAACTCTGCTTTCTATCCTTCAACCAGTTTTCAATCCAGGTGCAAATATTTTTACTGAAAGTAATTTCCTTTATTTTGTACACTAGCCTCTTTTTTGGCATCATATCAAAAGCCTTGGCAGCATCGACTGCATTACTCTAGTCTAAATTCCTACTTACTCCTCAAATAAACTAATAAGGTTAGTTAGGCATGACTAAACCTTCATAAATCCATGCTGACTATTACTAATAATTTTGCTATCCATTAAGTACTCCTGAATATTATCCCGTACTAAACCTTCAAGTAGCTCCTTCACTATTGATGTCCAGTTTACAGATCTGTAATTATATTTATTTGCAAATGAGCTGCATTAACATGTGTTCAAGAGCTTTGGATATTCTTAAAATCTGGTGTGGCCGGTGGTCACACGAGAGCTTTCAGAATCAATTTCTTCCAGTAATCAATTATATTAGGACACAAATGCACCTAGCCCACTAGGTTATATATTTTTGTAATACCATTCATCCCTTTGGAAGCAAAAAGCAGAATTGCACCAACTACCAGTGTGTCAAAGAATACATGCACAGTATGACTGAGTATGTGTAACGATGCGCGGAACACGCCCCGCTGCAGCGTGTTCCTTCCTTACTTGTTTAACTTCTGATCGCCGCCCTCTAGCTGCGAGTCAAGATCCTGTGTCTTTAAGTATCCTGAAGCAAACGATGCCATCTTGCTTCCTGGCAAATCCTTCCGTCTTCCTCCGGACAGGAAGTAAGCCTCTCTCTGACTTCCTCATTCCTTACAGCTGCTGCTGCTGCTACCTTTAAATAGCACTCAGTGGCTACCTGTCTGCGTTCCTGCAAGTACTACCATCGCATGCTGTTCCTGCCTGGACCTCCTTGGGATCTTTACGCATCTCCTTTGGATTCCGGAAGACTGGGACAGTCACTCATTTACTACTGAGGTTAGTTTACCGTCGGGTAGTGTAGGACCTGCTAAGTAGGGTTTACCTTGACATGGTAGCAGGCTTACAATACTTTGGCCAAGGCATTCAACTAAACAACCCTTACTTTGTAATTAGTACCGCTGCACTCTACAGTTATTGGCACTATGCCTTTAAGGAGGCTGGACGTCCTCCAGGATGCACCCCACTTTTGTGACCTACTGGCACTCTGTCCTAAAGGAGGCTGGACGTCCTCCAGGATGCACTCCACTATTGTTACCTTGTGCGTTGGAACCTATCCTCCCTTTCTCCCCATCAGTGGCGCACCCCACACCCCGCGGCAGTGCCTGAGAAAGCACGAAACCCCGCTCTGCTGCCAGAGCATGTGCGCACATGCAGCTGGGCCAGTCATGTCTCTGTGCTTGGCTACGCACCTCCGGACGCATGGCGCATTCTCCTGCACCTGGTGCACTCACGTGACTACGTTCGCCGATCCCCAGCTGCGGGGCAACTCACTCCCTTTCGTGTGTCTTGCGGATTCCCCACCTTGCTATCGGGTCCTTTCCCTTCCCCCAGCTTGTGTGTAGGAGCACAAGCTGGACAGTATGTCGAACCAAAAACATACGGACCCCCAGTGGTGGCCCCGTCTGGAACCCCTTCACCGTTGGGAGACTCTAATTCCTTTCTTTTCTCCAGAATTGTTTTTCCTCCTACTCCAGACCATGGAGTGCTGTACTGTGGTTCCCTGGCCGTGCTGTTTGTAAGTCCTGCCCCTGTTTCCTGTTCCTACAGCAACCCAGATCCCCTATGGACTGCTCCTTGGAATCTCCTGAGACCCAACTGTGCTCACCACTGTGGTAAGAACTCTCTGGAATATTTTCCCCCTAGTCTAGTAAGGATCGCTCGGAGTTCGATCCTGAAGATAGGGATACTGTAAGGAATTGGGGAACACGCCGCCTGCGGCGTGTTCCCTTCTTGCCTGCCGCATCTCAGTTCCCGCTCTCCTTAGAGAGCATGCACGCAGCCATGGTTCCCTATTTGTACCACGGAGCCCGGCCACCCCCGGTCGCGTCTTGCATTCTCTGACACGTGGCGCGTACACGTGACGGCGTGCACCGCCCTCCAGCTGCGAGTCAAGAATCTCTGATGCCTCTCTGTATGGCATGCGCTGCCCTCTAGCTGCGAGTCTATCTTCCTATGCATCTCTGCCCCTTAGTCTGTTGGATTGCCTGCAGTTCAATCCTGAAGAGGGGGGTACTGTAACGATGCGTGGAACACGCCCCCCTGCGGCGTGTTCCTTCCTTACTTGTTTAACTTCTGATCGCCGCCCTCTAGCTAGAGTCAATATCCTGTGTCTTTAAGTATCCTGAAGCAAACGATGCCATCTTGCTTCCTGGCAAATCCTTCCCTCTTCCTCCTGACAGGAAGTAAGCCTCTCTCTGACTTCATCATTCCTTACAGCTGCTTCTGCTACTTTTAAATAGCACTCAGTCGCTACCTGTCTGCGTTCCTGCAAGTACTACCATCGCATGCTGTTCCTGCCTGGACCTCCTTGGGATCTTTACGCATCTCCTTTGGATTCCGGAAGACTGGGACAGTCACTCATTTACTACTGAGGTTAGTTTACCGTCGGGTAGTGTAGGACCTGCTAAGTAGGGTTTACCTTGACGTGGTAGAAGGCTTACAATACTTTGGCCAAAGCATTCAACTAAACAACCCTTACTTTGTAATTCGTAACGCTGCACTCTACAGTTATTGGCACTATGCATTTAAGGAGGCTGGACGTCCTCCAGGATGCACTCCACTTTTGTGACCTACTGGCACTCTGCCCTAAAGGAGGCTGGACGCCCTCCAGGATGCACTCCACTATTGTTACCTTGTGCATTGGAACGTATCCTCCCTTGCTCCCCATCAGTGGCGCACCCCATACCCCGTGGCGGTGCCTGAAAACACGCGCAACCCCGCTCTGCTGCCAGAGCATGTGCACACATGCAGCTGGGCCAGTCATGTCTCTGTGCTTGGCTACGCACCTCCGGACGCATCGCGCATTCTCCTGCGCATGGTGCGCTCACGTGACTATGTGCGCCGATCCCCAGCTGGACGGCAACTCCCTCCCTTTCGTGTGTCCTGCGGATTCCCCACCTCGCTACCAGGTCCTTTCCCTTCCCCCAGCTTGTGTGTAGGAGCACAAGCGTGACAGTATGAGAACATAGTATGACTGAGGTTTTCTGCATAGCACAGAATGGATTTTACCCCATTAAATTTGGTTACAAACATTAATGATTATTGACAGCTGTTTGTATTTTGAAAGATACTGTAAGTACAGTGGGGGTTTTTTTATTATTAAGTAGGACTTAGTGAAGTTACACTGAGGATTTGTCCTAATTGTTTTTATAGGTGTAGCCCCGGTTTTATTTTGCCTCCAGAGACCCCCTTGCCTGCGCGCCGAGCGGTCGCGGGTGCCGCCGGAGGCAGCGACTAACCCGCCGGCACACTGAGAAGGTGGAGACCGGAGCAGGGAGCACTCTGAGGCTCTGCGGCGCACCCAGCTAGTGGGGGCCGCCATTGTGTCTGCTCGCAGTTGCGCAGTGTAATCGCGCACGCGCTGTACAGTGCCAGGAGTGCCGGCAGCAATGTTAAGGTTGGCGTGAGGTCGCACATGCGTAGAACCACCGCGGTAGCCATTACAGGATCGCGCAGGCGCAGTAAGGGTAGCGCATGGGGTCCCAATGCTAAAGAGGTCCTGAGTGGACTACAATTCCCAGCAGCCTCTGGGGATTGCCCTCTCACCCACATCATGTGCAGCCAGCCAGCAAATAGGGTTTTGCAGCTTCTCCTGTGGAGGAAGGCTACAATGTTGCGGGGACCACGTTTGTCAGTTGAAGCTGGGAGCAGGAAGGGGGAGGAAGGGTGTAGGGAGCAAGTGGCTCCTACACCAGGTAAGGTTGTTCCCCAGATCCCAGGCAGGTCCCAATCCCCACCAGGGTAGTGGGTAGGTACTGAGGGACGGCCCCTAGGTTAGGGACCCTGCCCTTAGGTGTGAGTCTGCAGTCTTGTCAGTGTCACGGCTGTCAGTGCTGTGAGCGCTGACAAGTAGGCACAGTGTGTGTGTGCAGTGCAGTGCGATTGCTGCAGGTACCGTGTGAGTGCAGTGGGTTGCTGCAGGTACCGTGTGAGTGCAGTGGGTTGCTGCAGGTACCGTATGAGTGCAGTGGGTTGCTGCAGGTACCGTGTGAGTGCAGTGGGTTGCTGCAGGTTCAGTGTGTGTGCAGTGTGGTTGCTGCAGGTACCGAGTGAGTGCAATGGGTTGCTGCAGGTTCAGTGTGAGTGCAGTGCGTTTGCTGCAGAGGTTAGGGAGAAGTAGTCAGAAGGGATCCGGGAGGTGAAAAGAGAGGTAGTGTGGGTGCATAGGACAGGCTACCCCGTAGGCCCCTAAAAGTGTTCCCTGAAGACACCAAAGGTTGCTGTCCTATAGTAGTAGCGAGCATCACCCTTACTGTGTAGACAGCTAGGGACAAAGAGACAAGCGTGCGGAGCAGGGTTGTTGGCGAGTCGTCTGGGACCAGACGGCTGGACATTAAGACCAAGAGGCAGACCGTGATTCATCTGACCCTTTGCGAAGAGGTACCGGTCACCGCCGTGACCGGAAGGTACTATAACATCAAGTGCACCAACACCGGTCAACAGGCGCTGATCCCGCCTTAGGCTAAACTCTTTAGGAACACTGAGCGAGTGGTTAAAGAACTGAACCTATACCATCACTTTAATATATATGGACACGGTGTGGGGCACGCGGTGAGGGGACGGAGGCGTTGCTCCTGATGAGAGTGGCCAGGCCACTAAGGTTACACGTTAAGGTTATATTGCTATAATATAGAGTGATAAGGTTCCGTGCATTATCATATAGTAAAACTGGTTGCATATATATATAAAATACACAGGGGGCACGTCGCTTCGCCATACAAACACAAAAAAATATTAAGGGTAAACTACCTGGTGCAAGGGAGAACGCAAGGCAACAACACACAAATAATCAGATGATTACATAAAGCCCCCTGTAATTGCACTCTAGGTAGGTGACATTACTAGTACAACATCATCTGTAAAGGTGCCACTGAATAGCCTATTCCCTTATTAGGGTAAGCCGCAAAGGTCACACTCAAATTAAAAAAAAAAACTTTTAATCAATAATGTTTAAAAACGACGAGACACCATAAAAATGCATACACAATGCATATTAAAATCCCCAAATGTGTATAGGCACAAAAGCAGGCAAGGGACTCTCAATGTCCAGAGCCTAAGGATAGGCTGGCACGACACTGCATAGATCCACACAATGGGTATGTGTGGTTGCGTAACCAAAATTAATTAATAAATGGTATGCTGCAGTGAGTAATGGAGTATCAATACCCCTCGGTTAGGTGAAATACAACCTGATCGCTAGCGTGTCCGCGGCTGCAGTTCCAGGAAGTAATCCATTGTGTGGATCTATGCAGTGTCGTGTCAGCCTATCCTTAGGCTCTGGACATTGAGAGTCCCTTGCCTACTTTTGTGCCTATACACATTTGGGGATTTTAATATGCATTGTGTATGCATTTTTATGGTGTCTCGTCGTTTTTAAACACTATTGATTAAAAGTTTTTTTTTTTTATTTGAGTGTGACCTTTGCGGCTTACCCTAATAAGGGAATAGGCTATTCAGTGGCCCCTTTACAGATGACGTTGTACTAGTAATGTCACCTACCTAGAGTGCAATACAGGGGGGCTTTATGTAATCATCTGATTATTTGTTGTGTTGTTGCAATATATATCATATTATATATATATAATATATATATATATATAATATATATAGTAATGATATATATATAGTACTGCGTGTGTTGTTGTATTTCTTGCCCAGGGTAATCTCACATCACGGGGATCCTGGGTAAGTGGAGGCGCTGCACTAAGTAAGTGTATGAGTGTTACCCCAGGCTCCCAGCTAGCGGAGGCTCAGATCTCCTGGAGCCGCAGGTATTGTACAGCGACCAGTAGTTCCTTTGGGAGGGTTCAGAAAAAGGGCTACATCGGCAAAGTTTGTTTGACCAGAAAGTCATTGTAAGAGAGTGGCTATTATTTAACCTGTCTATAATAAACTAAATAGCCATGGTAGAATTGGGCGTGAATTATCTCAGGGCAAAAGTGGAGATGGATTTAAACCTTTTCATTATGTTCAGTTGTGGTGTCGGCATTCCCCCGTTACTCCATGTGGCACTTCAGTTTTATGCTATGGATTCTTTCTCATCTGATTTCTAAATACTTATAGAGGACCTATCCCGCACTGAGGACCAGGTGACGTCATCTACTCCAAGAAAGTTTAAAATCCACCTTATATTCTTGTACGAAACCTGAGGAACAAATGGTGCTCCCAAAAACGCTGTGTAATGCTGCTGACTGCAGAACAGGATACGGACACGCAGGGCAGAGGTACGGAGTAGGTACACCCACCTAGGCCTGGGATCTGAAGCTTAGGATGCAGGGGAAGACAGGTCCAGTTCTCGGGAAGGTGCAGGCAAGGTGAGGACTCAGGAACAAACAAGGACAGAGGAACCGGACTGGAACAACAGGAACAATGCAGGGGGAACCGGACTGGAACAAAGCAGGAACAACAAGAACAAGTAAGGAGGTAATCCGGTCCAGGCAGGGGTCAAGACAAACAGGATCAAAGGCAGAGCAAGGCATAGAGTAATTGGCTACTTTGCACAAGCAAAGACAAGTTGCAACTGCTTGCTATTTAAAGGCCAGAGGCAGCTGCTGGCAATGAGAGTCAGAGAGAGGTTTACTTCCTCTCAGGTGGGTAAGGGCAGGATTGGCAAGAAAGTAAGAAGGCCACACTTGCTTCAGTGGGATTAAAGTCACTTCCCGTCGGGAACTGAGGGCAGGATTTGCCAGGAAGCGAGATGGTCCTGATTGCTTCAGTGAGGATGATGTCACCTCATGGCGGCTATCTTAGGTATCGAACAGATCCCTTATATGCTGAAAGAGATCCTACACATGACTTGGGGAAATATACCTTTAGTATTAGAGAGAATCTAATGATAAAAGATACATGGCCCACGTGGAAGACAATGAGAAAAAAGTGTGGAATGTCCTACAAAATATCCAAATGTCTGCCTATACAAGGTAACATGAATTTTTATTCAGGTCGGTCCCAAATTATGTTTAAGACGTGGGAAACTAAGGGAATAAAAATATAGGGCAGCTGGTAGGTACACGGGGACGCTTTATGTAATTTGAAGAGCCGAGGGATAAGAAGGAGTTCTCACGATCTCATTACTTTACCTACAGGAAGACCTTACATTACTGTAAGAGCCTAGAGAACTATAAGAAACAGATATTAGTGATAGCTACTTTAGGACTGCAAATAATATTACATTTTCGATCACTGAATTATATGATTGGATCCGAGATAAAGACCATGATAAGCAATTGCAAAAAGTATCAGTCAAGTGTAACAAGGGCTTCCTAGAAATAACAGAGATTGACTTTTTGCTGGTAGGATTGGGTAGAACCAGGAAAATAATATCAGAGACATGTAGGGAATTGCAATTTAAATTACTGGATAGAACATATTATGGGTTTGAACGGATAGAAAAAGACAAAAATAAATGCCCAAAATGTCTGCTTATTAAAGCTGATTTAAAACACTGCCTATGGGAATGCCATGTACAGTATATCTGATTTTTGGGTCCAGGTTCTAATTTATATACATGACATGACAAAAGTGGTTACTGTGAAGGAACCTCTCCCAGTTTTATTTGGAAACATGGAGGGGTGGAAAGAAGTTAATGGAGACTCAGGAATCCCAAGTATTGCTGAAATTATACTCCTGGCAGCTAGAAAGTCTATAATGCTGCAATGGATGAAGTATGACCCTCCAAACTTGGAATCGGTTAAAACATTTCTCACTCAGCTAATGACCTTAGATAAAATGGAAACAGAGACCAATAAGGAATAAAAAACTGAGAATTATTTTACAAAATGGGAACCCTTTATTGACTCCCTACCACAGAGTGAAAAAGACAAAATATATCAGGCTTTCGCACAAATCCTGGAGTCTCTTGCGTCAAATTGCACAGCGTCATAGATGAGGCAAACAAAGGGAGAAAAGAAAGGAAACAGGTTAAAGGGTTATCAAGATAGGAGAAATATATTTCCAAACCTAACGTCTGTTATAAGTGTCAAACTAAAGTTGTTTTGTATATTCTGTGAGCTCATTATTTAATTGAAAAATTGCATATATTTGAGTTAAGCTTAAGTATCTGCTTTATACCTTTTTTACTTTTGTAGCCCTGATTATTATATTATATTATTCTGTCCTCCTCCTGGCAGCAATCCTGGTAAGGGCAGGTTGCCAGGAGTAATCATGGGTTTTCCCCACACCTTGCAGCTCAGTGAGTCAGAGAAGGTAATGCAATCAGGCCTGCTGTCCAATCAGGGACAGGGGGCTGGTTCTTACTGGAACTGACTTAAGGAGCTGCACATATCAATTTAGACAGTTGTGCCTCTACCGTGATAGAGGTGTGGTCTCTCCAACTCAGTAGTGCAGGGCTCTGCTTACAGAGGCCTTCCTTACGGGGAAAGGTGGAAGACTATTCCCCTTACCCCACAAGGGGGTAAGGGAAGAGCAAGAACTGCTCCTGGTGGCTGGGAGTGGAGGTCCAGGGACATCCTAAAGGTGAAGACCTGAGTGATAAGAAGGTATTCAGTGTAAGCTGTGCACTGCTGTGATTCAGAGAGAGAGACTGAATAAAGATCAACTGTTTCTACATTCTCCTGGCCTGAGGCTGAAATTTATCAGGGAGGAGAAGAGATAGTTCTCCTGCAGAGATTTCTCCCCACACATCTGGGGGCTGCAAGAGATGGAGGCGCTGTCACCGTGAGTATGATTCGAGCAAGACCCCAGAAGCCTGTCCTGACCTCCCCTATAACACCCTACGGGAGACCCAGGGCCCCCTGTTACCAGCAGGTTTGCATCACATTACCATGAGTAACCAGAGCAGCTTTCCCCAAGATAGACCCTATGTGAGATTGGGTGGGGGAAACAGGGTTACACTTTCTTTTAAGTGTAGCCCTGGTAAGAAATAGGGCTATATATCTATCCTCCTACTGGTGTAAGCCCGGCTAAGGGCAGGCTGCCAGTAGTTATCATGGGTTTCCCCTGCTTCAAGCCCTGTCTTGATTGGTGGAGGTAGGCCCCCTGACTCTGTGTGGAAGGCAAGAGACACAGGGGAGGGGCCTGCTGACATCATGAGAGGTGGGGCTGTCTAAAGTGAGTTGCCTGATCCTGTCAGTGCCAGTAGTGGTTAGTGAGTTCTGTCTTGGGAGTGAGAAGAGAGAGTTCTGTCCTGGGATCAGGATGAATGAGTTCTAGGAGAGACAGGCCCTACATGTGGAGGAGCTCAGGCCAGTCTGAGTAGGGTTGATAGAACAATGGTGGACCAATGCCCCTCACAATGCCCCTCACACTGGGTGAGGGAGAGCTAGCACCCACCCTGAGGGTCTGCACCTTGGGGTGATGGCGGGGAGAGTGAGAGCCCCAGACAGCCCATCCTGAAGGAGTACAGTCTGGAGGAGAAGGAGAAGGAGGAGGAGACCTTGTGTATGATCTGCTGCTGCTGAGAGCTGTGTACAATAAAGAGACATTGCTGCTTTTAAGAGACTTGAGTGAGACTGAAATCTCTCGCCCTGAGACCAGGGCTCTCTGGAAGGATTTCACCCTATCCTAATAGGGATTACCAGAGATGGAGGCGCTGCACCGTTGCTAGAAGATGAAGGCACTAACCCCAGAAGCCTGTCCATGTTGTCCCCCATACCATCGCGGGAGACTCAGGCCCTCCTGTTACCAGCAGGTATGCACCACCCACAGACATGTAGCCAGCCCTCATTACACCCTAGGGGTCCGATCTGCGACCGGCGAAAGGGGTAGATGGGTTACATAAGTATAATTTAAATATGGAAAATTGTAAAGATGTGTTGAAATCTGTCATGTTTACCAGAAATGTTGGAAAATCAATAAAAAGAACAATGAGAAACAATAGAATGTCCACCAGTGTTCCTAAGTCCACAGTTTGATCCGGTGTGGGAAAAGACTACAAGAATTATATAATAAAACCATAAACAGAATTGGGCATTTAGGACTAAAGAAATTTCAAAAAGACACAAGAGAAAAAGAAGGAGGGAGCCACAGTGTACTGAAGAGAATGTGGAAACCCCTATATATGACTAGTGCACCTGCACCTATGAAACACAGCTCAAGAACTTACTGTAGGTTGCACAAGTCATCTTGTCACTATGTGACCATGGAGTTAATACTTACTAAGATAAAAGTGTGATTATTTTTCTTACAGAATACAGAGAACCACTACATTCCATATTTACATATCTAAATGTTCTTAAATTAAAATAAATACAGTAAATAAATAGGAAGTATATTAAGAGGGATCCTCCTATTCTCTTTCATAAATACAACACTAACTTTTTAACAATACTTCTACTGTACTATTGCAAACTTGTGACTATGGATTTTATTTTGACAATGTGTATGTAATCAGAATTCTAGTCACCCTGGGGGAATGTATGTTAATTTTAGACTGTGGTATATTTAATGGACACACTTGGCAATTATTTAGAGTTGTATTTTTCTATTTCTGTACTGCTCAGCTCACCTACCTTAATTTACCTGTATACTCCACTGGACTACTGTTTTTATTGTAGTTAAGTTCCCCACTTGGTCCCCTTTTCTATTCCCCTTACCTCTGCGGTAGCATGGAAGGTTGCGGTCAGGTGGGGAAACGTGCGGGAAGGCAAGGCAGTCGCCGGGAGCTCGCGGCGCACCTGGCTAGTGGGGGCCGCCATCTTTAATTACGCATGCATGCGCTGACTGGACCGGAGGGGCGGCAGCTAATGCTTGACTCGCGCATGCGCAGTGATGGCGCAAGAGTGGCGGCCATTGCAGCAGAGGGCTCTGAGGAGAACTACAGCCCCAAGGATGCATAGGGGCCAGGAGCACATACGCGAGAGCCAATAGGGCACTGAGACTCCCTGCAGCAGGGAAAAGATACATTTGGGAGCCAGGGAGCACACCAGTCGGAGCTGAGATGCAGATTGGGTAGGTTGTGTATGTGCAGATGTCTGTGGCACCTGCACTAGACCAGAGACCCCCTAGACCCCAGCTAGGCCCCAACTCCCCTGTGTAGCTTGTAGTTGCTGCAGGAACAGGCACATAGATATGGACACTGCCCTTGTAGAACCAGAGCAATAGAGACAAAGCCAGGACGTGGCTGCATTCTGAATCAGTGTGACCTGGGACCAGATCACCCATCTGTGCTACAGAGACTATTAAAGGTGGTACCAGCCACAAGGGACCCACCCAACGTAGAGGCGGAGGCGTCGCATTTCATCACTGGATCCGTGGATCCCATCGGCATCATCTGCATCATCTGCGCGCATGGGTGTGGACACACCCGGCAGGTACTTCATCTCACCAAGTGCACCAACCATACGCTGGCTAGTGGGGCAGCACTGTCACACACACGTGGGAGGGTGAGTGACTCTATGGACACCAAGGTGTTGTGTGCTTAGAGGCACCCTAGTACTTGGGGGGGTACACCCAGCGAGGGTGAGGACACAGTGCCGGGGAGCACGGTGAAGGGGTACAGCCATGCGAGTCTTGTATGTTTTGGAGTGTTAGTATTGTTAGACTGTGCAGTAAAACTGTTATACATATACATGTGTTTTTATTGCATGGGGTTCCTGTAACGGGGTAATTCCACACAGTAGAATGCCGTACAGGTGGAGGAGCTACCGAGCACCAACTCAGGTACACCCCAAGGTCCCAGCAGCAGATGCTCAGGTTTCCTGTGAGCCACAGGTATTACACCACACACACCGTAGCCCCACATCTCCCAGGGGGTGGGGGAAAGTGCGCTACATTATCTACTTTAGATAAACCAAAGTAGTGATCCATATGGGAGGTCGCAATAATTCAAAGGTAAAATATAGAAATAATGGTACCATAATGTCAATTATTATAGAGGAAAGAGACTTGGGAGTCATTATTTCAGCTGACTTAAAAGTAGCCAAATAATGTAACAAAGCAATGGGGGAAACCAGCATCATTCTAGGTTGTATAGTGAGAGGTATTAGCAACAGAAAGACAGAGGAAGTGATGCCACTTTGTCATGTCTGAAGAGGGAACATCCACGGGGAGAGTCTGTAGTCAAATACCATAGGGGTTTGCAGCTGGTTGGAGCCAGGGAGTCAAGATCTGTCATGCGATGGGCAAAAAGCTCTGCGAAAGGCTCTGAAAGGAGCAAGCAGAAGGGGTAGACAGGGCAGGAACAAGCAGCAAGGTGGGTCTATAGACAGGGCAGGAACAAACCAGAAGGAAGATCCATATACAGGGCAGGAAAAAACAGCAGAGTCTCACTCCAGTTAACCGAGCAGTTGAGAAGCACAGAAGAAAGCAACAGGTGGCTTCTTTGGGACGTGAGAGGTCATCTGATGAAATGAGAATCTCTTACAGACCACAAAGTTGGAGCGAGGTTGTACCTTACAGAAAACAGGCTTGAAGCGAGACCATCTCTTATAAGTAGCTGATTGAATGGAGATTGTTTCTTTGTTACTGCCCCTTGCAGGATGGGATTAACTCCTTCTGCAACCCTCCTGGGAGACCTAAGCACCCACCCTGGGGCAACTACAAGCTTCACCCAACCCCCCTCTACCAACAACAAAACCGGGTAAAGCTATTTAACCCCTTTATTACCATAGTGGTTAGCCACTAGGGTAATGAAGGTGTGTTTTGATTTTATTAATATACAGTAGTTTTGAAGCAGGGGGTCTCCGGAGCTGAACTGCATTAATGTTAGGTCCAGAGACTCCTTGCTTTCCGCGTTATAGGCCCCGGTATGGGGAATCAGTATCTCCTGCAAGTGTACATCATCCGCGTCACGTCGGGACATTTAAATGTACAGAAGATACCGGCACCCATAGCGGGGCCTGTAACTCAGGAAGCAGGGGCTCCCCGGACCTGAAATTAATGTGATTCAGCTCTGGAGACCCCTTCTTAAAATTAAAACTGCGCGATCGTGTATAAGAGCTGTGCAGGGAGATGCAGCTTCTCTCTGTGCAGCTCTTCCAGACTACTGGAGCTAAATAGAACGTTACGTTAATTTCGCTCGTTAAGCAAACAGAAACTCATGCGGTTTTGGCATTTTTTTTATCAAACGCTAAAAAAACTGCGATTTTTCTGAGTGAATACCATTTTTACACAAATTTCATAGCGTTCAGTAGGAACATGCAAACATGTTCGATAATGCAATTAATTTATCGAAGTTTAATGAAAAGATCCTTAATATGTACTTACAAACCAATGCACACTTACAATTTGGTAGTGTCTTTATAAAATATCGTCCGCAGCTTGCACAGGCTCTGGCAGTCAGCGTAGGCATCTCCAGCTGGAGTAAAAATGTTATCTCCTCTTGCATCCGCACGGGAGACACAGTGTCTCTCCTAGATGACATTACTAGTTGGCCTGACCCTCTGCCATGTCAGTTAGCTCCACCCAACACATTTCATCACCACTCAGGGTCACTTCCTCAGGGGTATTGGTCACTTCCATTAGAGTCCATGTTTAAATAGTCCGCTAATGTTAATTACCATATAGCTATTAGTGGGCCAGAACAAATAGTGGTCCGACATGCGAAAAAAATGGACTGGCATAATGCAATAGGCAATAATCATAGCTACGACAACAATAAAATACATTAAATTAATGTACAAACTACATAATAGACTGTGAAAAATATACCTACTTGTAAATATGCAAAAATTATATGTACTGTAACATGGTAAGTCCCTTCTACCTGTCTCTCCTATCTGTTATGTCAGTCCTAAGCCGCTTGGGCAGTGACAGGTTAATCTGTGGGCTTTTGATCCCCTCTCATGCTCCTCTTATGAGTGACAGAAGTGTGGTGGTGACTCATGGCCTGTGTGCAGCCTATCTGGTATAGGTACAGATCATTAGCCCGCCCCTTCTGGTTCCTCATGAGAGGAGTGCCCAATTTAATCAGTCCTGCTCTGCAGGAGGAAGAGAGCAGTAGGGCTATGAGTCTCTCCCATCGTGGGATAAGCATGCCCACCCCTAGTCCCTGGGGCTGGGGGAACATCTGATCAGAGAGAGGAGACCCTGTACTAGCTGGGCTTAAGCATCATCTAGATGTCTGGAGTCATCTAAGACCTGCACCGCTGTAATGCCATCTATGCAGTGAATGCCCTAATACAGCCCGTTCTATTGTTACACCTGTCTGGATCTGAGTCAGTAGCAGAGTGTAAAAGAGATGTGTAAATGGACTGCCTCCATTTTATATGGAACCCACTGAAGCTGGAGGCGCAGTACCACGAATGAAGAACCCAGATGACACCATAAGCATGTCCTGATCTCCATACCACCGCAGATCAGCTCAGCCCTCCTGACCCTAAAAGCTACTAGCACCACACTTTAGGTAGCATAAGTTGTGTATCTCCCACGGGGGGGGGGGGGGGGCAGTGATACATATATAAAAACAATATATGCATAACTACATTAAGAACAAAGAAAGAATACTGGAAAATTAAAGGAAATCGAAATCATGTAGCTAAAGGAAGCCACTTAGGAGGGAGGGATCTACTGCTCGCCTAAAAAAAAAAAAAAACACATCGAAGTCTATATTGAGACCGTTAGTGGTGAGAATTTTTATATTATAAATCCAATAGATCTCTCTCTCTCTTGGCGATCTGGTTAATCCTATTCCCACCTCTCCAATTGGGTTTAGGGTAATCTGTGCCCAGACAAATTAGACCTTTGGGATCATTAAGAGTCTCCTATGAAGATTCAGATTCGATAGCGTCATAAGAAGACTCAGGTGACATCACAGGCATTGTTAACTCAGAGGCAAAGACTTGCTGCTCAAGCGATTGTATATCCATAGATAACAGTTTATGGTGAGTCAGAATACTTGGATATGCAGTGGCATCAAAGCTGGGCACAGGCTGTATAAGCCCGTCAGAATGCCGAAAAACAGAATAGAATTTCTCTGTAGGAGTTACAAAAGTATGACATTGAAAGCACAGAGGGTAGGTCAAAATCATAAAGCAAAAGTTCTAGTGGAGTAATGCTATTACTCTGATCAGCATGCAGAAGTTTATGAGAATGCTCTGCAACACATTTAATTCGTTCGAAGGATAGCATGGACACTGACTGAACGGGCCCAATGAAAGTCAATGATACAATCCTCTTGTCAAGGTCTAGTCCAGTTACACATTGTCACTTATCTGTGATAGTTGAGGGGACAAAGTAGTTCTCTGCCATTGGATTTGCCGTCAGTAGGAGGACAATACATTGGGCAGTTGGGTATTGGGATGCATCAATACAAATGCCAGGGAAACTGGGAGTGGAGATCTCGTCTTAGATGTGGGAGCCTTAGAATCTGCCATTGATACATCTGGCTCGGCAAGAGAATCAGTAAGCGGAAAACTTGTCTTTGAAGTGGGGGCCATAGAATTAGCAGAAGATGCGTCAGATACTGCAGGGGAATCAGAGGGAAGTGTGCTTGTCTTCAAAGCGGATCATTGGAATCAGCAACGGGTACATCAGGCACTGCAGAGAAATCCAAGAGAGGTGGGTAAAGGGTACATCAGACACTGCAAGAGAATCAGTGAGACATAAACTGATCCTTGAAGTGGGAGTCCCAGAATCATCAAGGGTTAAATTAGGTACTGTGGGGAAATCAGTGAAAGGAACATTGACTGGCATTTGAAACGGAAGCCTTAGAGTCAGTAATAAGTACCTCAGACACTGCAGAGGAATCCGTGAGATGTAAATTTGCAAAATTAGCAAAGGGTACATCAGGCCCTGCACAGGAATCAGTGACCGGTAAATCTATCTTTAAAGTGGGAGCCTTTGAAACCACAAGGATTATATCAGGTTCTGCAGGAAAATCAGTGAGAAGTAAACTTGTCTTTAAAGCGAGAGCTTTAGAATTAGCAAGGGTTACAGCAGCTAATGCTGGGAAATAAGTGAAAGGTGAGCTGGTCTCTGAAATGGGAGCCTTAAAATCAGCAAATGGTTTTAACAGGCACTGCAGAGGAGTCAGGGAAAGATAAACTTGTCTCTGAAGTGGGAGCCTTAGAACCAGTAAAGGTCATATCAGGGCACTGTAGAAGAATTAGTGAAAGATGAGCTGATCTTTGAAATGGGAACCTGAAAATCAGCAATTGTGATAACAGGCACTGCAGAGTGATCGAAGAAAGGTGATCTGGTATTTGAAGTGGGAACCTTAGGGGGCTATGCACTAAGCTCTGCGTTTTCGCGCCCGATTGGAAACATTTTGCTCGGCCGTTAAAAAGTGAAGCCAAAGGCTGTTCCGGCTGAGCAAAAATATGCCAAATCGTGCGAGCTGCTTTATTCCCCCCCCCACCCCCCACCTACCCGTCTGCTATCGCACTTAAATTGTAAAGCGCGATAGCTGATAGGGAAAAAGCCTGTAAAGAACTGCATGGAGACTCTGCGTCTCAATGCGCGGCTCTTACAGGCGATCGTACTGTATAAATATACATTACAATACTAGTGTACATATGCAGGGGGTCTCCTGAGCTGAACCGCATTGGTTTCAGCCTCGGGGACCCCCTACTTCATGAGATACAGGCCCCGCTATGGGGAGCCGGTATCCCCTGTGCTTTTAAATCTACCGCATCATGTGACCGGGGGGATTTAAATCCTGCAGGGAGATATCGGCCCATTTATTGCCCCTGTATTTATGTATGTCCCTATGGATATACATATATACAGGGACAATCAATGGTTGTTTTGGATTTTTATTTTTAATGCAATTGAATTATTTTGGATGCCCATTTATTGCCCCTGTATTTATGTATGTCCTTATGGATATACATATGTAACCCCGGTCTCTTTTCAGCCCCAGAGACCCCCCATGTAGCGCTCCGAGGCTCTGCGGCACACCCGGCTAGCGGGGGCCGCCATGACAGGTTGGGCGAGCGTGCGCGTTGGTCGCGCAGGCGCAGTAAGGGTAGCGCACGCGGTCCCAATGCTAAAGAGGTCCTCAGTGGAATACAATTCCCAGCAGCCTCTGGGGATTGCCCTTTCACCCACATCACGTGCAGCCAGACAGCAAATAGGGTTTTGCAGCTTCTCCTGTGGAGGAAGGCTACAATGTTGTGGGGACCACTGAAGCTGGGAGCAGGAAGGGGGAGGTAGGGTGTAGGGAGCAAGTGGCTCCTACACCAGGTAAGGTAGATCCCCAAGTCCCAGGCAGGCCCCAATCCCTGTTAGGGTAGTGGGTAGGTACTGAGGGACAGCCCCTAGGTTAGGGACCCAGCCCTTAGGTGTGAGTGTGCAGTCTTGTCAGTGTCACGGCTGGTAGTGCTGTGAGCGCTGACAAGTAGGCACAGTGTGTGTGTGAGTGCAGTGTAGCTGCAGGTTCCGTGTGCAGTGCAGTGTTGCTGCAGGTACCGAGTGAGTGCAGTGGGTTGCTGCAGGCACCGAGTGAGTGCAGTGGGTTGCTGCAGGTTCAGTGTGAGTGCAGTGCGTTTGCTGCAGAGGTTAGGGAGCGGCTAGTCAGAGGGGACTAGTGTGGTGAAGGGAGAGGTAGTGTGGGTGCAGGGGGTCAGTGACCCACCTGCATAGGACAGGCTACCCCGTAGGCCCCTAGGAGTGTTCCCTGAAGACACCAAAGGTTGCTGTGCTGCAGGGACGGCCTATAGTGAGAGCGAGCATTACTGTGTGGACAGCTAGGGACAAAGGGACAAGCGTGCGGAGCGGCTGCTGGCGAGTCGTCGGGGACCAGAAGGCTGGACATTGACACCCAGGGGGCAGACCGCTGATTCATCTGACCCTTTGCGAAGAGGTACCGGTCACCGCTGTGACCAGCAGGCACTATATCATCAAGTGCACCAACACCGGTCATCAGGCACTGATCCCGCCTTAGGCTAAACTCTTTGTAGGAACACTGAGCGAGTGGTTACAAGACTGAGCCTATACCATATAGTATCATACATGGACACGGTGTGTGGGGCACACGGTGAGGGGATAGACACGTTACTCCGGATGAGAGTGGCTGGGCCACTAAGGTTACCTGTTGCATTATAGAGTGATAAGGTTACTCTGCATTATCGTTAATACAGTAAAGTTGGTTGCATTACATGTGTGTGTATGTATTTCTTGCCCAGGGGAATCTCACATCACGGGGATCCTGGGTAAGTGGAGGCGCTGCGCTAAGTAAGTGTATGAGTGTTACCCCAGGCTCCCAGCTAGCGGAGGCTCATATCTCCTGGAGCCGCAGGTGTTATACAGTGACCAGTAGTTCCTTTGGGAGGGTTCAGAAAAAGGGCTACACATACATACAGGGACAATCAATGGTTGTTTTTGCAAATGCTTGTTTGGCTTGTTTTGATGTATTTTGAATGTAGTTTGCTTGTTTGTTTAGAAATGTTGTTGCAATGTAATTTTTATTTTTATTTAGTTAGATGTATTTTTAGTGATGTTTTAAATAGTTTATTTCAGGGGGGTGTTTGCTTTTTAATAGTGGCTTCTTTTTGGTAGTTATATTTTGGCTAATGGTGGTTACTTTGAGCTTTCATTTATTGTATAATGGTTTGGTTTTGGTGTTTTAATTGTGAATTCTGTAATTTATTTTGCATTGGATTAATTGATTGTTGTTAATTTATTTCTGTTTATTTCTTGATTTGTTTTTATTTTCTTATTGTTTGGATGGCATTGGATCTTGTTTGTAATTGTTTCTTTTAGGTTTAGCATTGACTGGCATAGTGTTAAATGATGCACATATTATTTGCATCATGTAAACACTGTGCCATTCAATTGATTGATTGGCATTTGTTATATATTTAATTGGCTATGTGTTGTATTTGATTTTGAGATGTGTTTTAATTTGATATGTGCTGTTTTTTATCTTGAGATGTGATGTTTTAATCTTGATATGTGCTGTTTTTATTTGGTCATGTTTTTGTAATAATTACCCATTTCTTTGTATATTGGTTAATCATGCCCATATTATATGGGCACGATGAAGCCACTGTACAAATGAATGGGTGAAGGGCGGGGGAGGTTGCCTGGGGAGGGTAGTTAGGCCTCCCGGGTGGGTATCTGGGTAGGGTGGGTTAACCCCTTAATTACTTTGTGATTATTAACTGCTAAGGTAATTAAGGGGCTAGGGGACATTAGAATGTATTTGCAATGTATTTTTCTGGCAACGGAGGACAGGGACCTTGCAGTATCCTGACGAGGATGCCCATCATATTGGCTGTGGTAAGTAGAACTGTATATATGTACTTTTTTTATGCTGGTTAATGTGTTTAATAATGGGCAAATAATCTATTATCCATATGTGGATAATCGCTATTTTGCACATTCTGTACTGTATGTGTTTGGTGGGGTGGTGTATGTATTGAAATGTATGACATGTTTATTTTTTTACATACAGGATTGGTACCACAGGGATGCGGGGACCCATGGAGACCACCTGAGGACCCCCGGTTGCCCACGGGTACCACTCGGGGACCCCGGATGCCTAAGGGTACCACCTGCGGACCCACGGGGGACACCTGTGGGGAAGAACCAGGGGCTCCACAGCTGTGGGGACCCCATTGACCCGTAGGGACAACCAGAGGGCCATAGACCCTAGTGGGAACCACCAAAGGGCCCCCAGAACTCAGTGGGAACCACCCGAGGGCCCCCAGACACCTGTGGGGACAACCCGGGGACCCCTAGACACCTGCGGGACCACACATGGACCCTATTGGGGCTTGCAGTAACCCGCAGGGAACAACTTGGAGGCCCACAGTGCCTAGCGGGGACCACCGGGTGACCCCCAGGGTGCACTGTGGGGCCTGCAGACACCCGTTGGGCCCAACGGGGACCCTCGTTGGCCTGGGGTATTAAGCCTGTATGTATAATACATCATGTTTTTATGGGGGGGGCACAGGTGGTGGGTGGGTTATGTATTGTTTATTAAATATGATAATGTTTATTGTGGGGCCTAGGAGGTGGGTAGTGGGCCTTTATGTATAGTGTTTTTATTGTGGGTAGCGGGGATGGGTGAAGTTGGTTTTGTCCCCAAGAGTGGGTGGTTAGGCCTCCCGGGTGGGTAGTGGGGTTGGGTGGGTTACTAACCACTACGGTGATTAAGGAGATATTAGATTTTCGCTTTTTATTCTTCTGTATTGTTTGCAGCACCGGAGGACATGGATGGGGTGAGGATGAGGACGGCCATCATCGTGGCAGCCTGGCAAGGGTGAGTGCAATATTTATTTACTTTATTTATGCTGTCTATTGTATTTTAAATGGGCAAATGCACTATTATCCATATGTGGATAATAGTAATTTTGCCCATTACTGTACTGTATGTGTTAGGGGGCGGGAGAGAGGGGTGTATTTATATTAAAGTATTGTTTATTTTTTGGGGGCACACCGTTGGTACCGCAGGCCCGCAGGGACACCCGGACACCCACGGGATTCACACAGCGACACCCGTGGGGCTCACCCGGGGACACCCGCAGGCTTGTTGTATGAATGGTGTGCCAGAAAAAAGGTAAACAAAGAATTTTTTCTAAAGTCCAGCTTCTTTTGCGCCCGCCTTTAGCTGGCGCGTTTTTCCAGCATCCTTTTAAAGCACAATTGACTTAGCGCTATTTAGAGAATCCCGTGGATTGGCAAAAATCGGCGTGTTTGCCTTTTTTTGCCTGATCGGGCAGGTTTTGCGCGCAGGCCAGAAAAATTGCCTTTTAAGGCCGATAAAGCAATGTTATCACTGCTTAGTGAATCGTGCAGCAGGATGTATCGGCCTTGAAAGGCACTTTGCGCTCTTAAAAGACTTATCACTGCTTAGTGCATATAGCCCCCTTAGAATCAACAAAGGTTACAACAGGTACTGCAGAGGAATCAGTGAAAGGTGAGCTGGTCTCTGAAGTTGGAGACTGAAAGTCAGCAATGATTTTAACAGGCACTGCAGGGGAATCAGGGAATAGTAAGCTGGTTTTAAAGCAGGTGTCTCAGAATCAGTAATAGGTTTGCCAAATATTATGAGCAAATTTAACGGAGGAGCCTTAGAATCAACAATAGGGATATCAAACATTGCAGGGATCCAGTAGTAGGGGGCTTGTCTTTGAAGCAGAAACTCCAGCTAAGGCGTGTAATATAGTGTGCGTGCGTGCGCTACCGTTCGCACATGCGTCAATTATAATTGGCTGTGTTAGCCAGACATTTCGATACCCAACTCATCGAGGATTTTGAGCAGCTATCGCAAAATTTTGCTAGGTAGCTACAGTATTCAGAAAGCCTCAATGAGTTGGTTAAATCATGCAAGGAAGGTATTTTTTCGTGATTTTTGGCTTTAAGGGATGATGTCACATCCTTTTTTTAAAGGCTGCCATCACATGGTACAGGAACCAATGGGATTGTGAGATATACCACATGGTACACTCACAATCCCATTGTTCATGTACTGTACCATGTGATGGCAGCCATTTTTTTAAAAGTATGTGACATCATCCCTTAAAGTGATGTCATATCCTTGTAAAAAATGGACTATCTCACATGCTACTTCAACCAATCAGATTGTCCCCCATCCGATTGGCTGCAGTACCATGTTATGGCAGCCACGTGGTTTTAAGGATGTGACGTACCTCCCTTGGAGATGATGTCCAATCGGATTGGAGCTGTACTATCTGACCTTAAAATATGATGTCACAGGCCTTATATAAGGCCGGTCCCATCTCATTTTAGCTTAAAAAGACGACGAGGCAACACCTACCTTTGGTTTTCGGTGGATTACAAATAAAGAACATTGAAGAAAGAAGATTCAAGGAAAAAGATAGAAGAAAGAAGATTTTCCCTGATGGTGAGGATCGCTGAGGATCGCAGAGGATGGTGTCGCAGATGGTGAGCTTCCAGCTACACCAGGATTCGGAGGGTGAAGACATCTAAGAGGTAAGAAAAATATTGAATGAATGTAATTTAAATTTTTCAGGTTTTCTTATTGTATTTTTTCATTTTTATTTTTTTGCTTGGCCATTAACTGTGAATGTATTTATTTGTGCCCCTTTAGGGTATAGATAAATATAGTGACAGGCAATACATTTTTTGGCAAATTGTTGTTTTTATTTAATTGATATGTTTTCTATTTCTGTTAATTGTTTTGAGTTAATTGTTATGTATTTGCAGGGCTTGTTTTTATTAAATGTTTGGATTGTTGAGGCGTTTTATTTCTTTTATTGATGTGTTGTGGATTTTCTTTTTATTTCTTTTATTCTTCTGGTGTTTAGGCGTTTGATTAATTTTAATTTTCTGGTGTTTAGGCTTTTTAGTTATTTTATTCTTCTGGTGATTAGGCATTTGATTAATTGTATTCATCTGGTGTTAAGGCTTTTTAGTTATTTTATTCTTCTGGTGTTGAGGGGTTTGATTTCTTTGATCTGGTGTTTAGGTGCTTGGGTATTTTTTACTGTTGTTTATTGTTGTGCTTGATTGTTTTAAAAGGTTGGCCATTGACTGCAATAGTGACTTATCGTGCCCATATTATATGGGTATGATGTACCACTGTGTCAATCAATGGGTAGGGGGTGGGTATAGTGGCCTTTGTGTGGGTGGTTAGGCCTCCCATGTGTGTAGCGGGGAGGGTGTGTTAACCCCTTAATTACTATAGCGTTATTAATCACTAAGGGGATTAAGGGGTTAGGGGCCATTAGATTGGATTTTTTCATGTACACTTGCTGGTAATGGAGGACATGGAACTCGAGTATGCAGACAAGGATGTCCTTCATGATGACAGTGATAAGTAGAAAATGTTATTTACTTTATTTATGCTGACTGGCTAATGTTTGCTTTTAGAATGGGCAAATTAGCTATTATCCATATCTGGATAATTGTAAATTTGCCCATTACTGTACTATATGTGTCGGGGGGTTGTTGGTGGTAGAGCAGGTGGGTAGTAGGGTTCTTGTTTTTAATGTTTATTGGGGGTAGAGGGATTGGGTGAAGGGGGTAGTTGCCCCAAGGGTGGGTAGGCCTACCGGTAAGTTTACGGGAGTGGTTAACCCCTTCATTACCATAGTGGTTCCCACCGCTATGGTAGTGAAGGGGTTAACCACTCCCACAAACTTCTCGGCAGACCTAACCACCCACCCATCATCTACTACCCCCTTCTTCCACACCCTCTGCCCCCAATAAACAGGCTATTCAGGTTTAACCCCTTCATTGCCTTAGCGGATAGCCGCTAAGGTAATAAAGCTGTTTTTATAAAAAAAAATGTAATACTAGTGTGCGTGAGCAGGGTGTCTCCGGAGATGAACAGCGTTGATTTCAGGACCAGGGACCCCTTGCTTCCTGAGTTACAGGGGGCCAGTATCCCCAAGCAATGTTTAAATGTTCCGCGTCACGTGACCGAGAAATTTAAAAGCATAGGAGATACCGGCACCCCATACCGGGGCCTGTAACTCAGGAAGCAAGGGGGCCTTGGACCTGAAATCAACGCGGTTCTGCTCTGGAGACCCCCTGCTCACGCACACTAGTATTACAATTTTAATAAAAACACTGCTATCGCGTGCAAGAGCTGTGCAGGGAGTGGTGGCTCTCTCTGTGCAACTCTCTATGCAGCTGCAGCCAGATTGAACAGGGGAGAACTTTGAGAGAGGCTGAGCTTACTTTTCTGCTGTCCTAAACGGTATTGGCATTTTTCTGCCTCACGGTTTGAGAGGGTTTCAGATTCTTTCTGAATACCGTGATAACACAAATGACTGACCGTTTATCGGGAACATGTCACATCATTCTAAATAGCAGCAAAGTCTTGGTACACGTTGGCACCAATGACAAAGTTAGAGAAAGATGGAGGGTCCTAAAAAATGATTACAGGGATCTAGGCCAAAAGCTTAAGGCAAGGACCTCCAAGGTAGTATTTTCTGAAATACTACAAGTACCATGCGCTACCGCAGGGAGACAGTCAGAGATCAGGGAGGTTAATGCATGGCTAAGAAAGTGGTGCAGGAAGGAGGGGTTTGGGTTTTTAGAGCACTGGGACTCCTTTTCTGAGAGGTGCCATCTATATTCTAGGGACGGATTGCACCTCAATGAAGAGGGATCTTCTGTGCTAGGGAGGAGAATGCTAAAAAGGTTGGAGGAGATTTTAAACTAGGATGGAGGGGGGAGGGGAATGAAACAGATAATGAACTAAATGGAATAGTTGAGGATTCAAGGTGGTATGGAGGTAGAATGGGGGCAAGTGCAAGTTTGACAAGCAGTGAGACACCCATAGTAAATACAGATAATACTAGAAAACTTCTAAAGACTAAACCAAGTGGGAGCAGAAAGGAAGGAGCAGATAAGATAATAGTACAGGCTAAAAAAACCCTGAAATGCATGCTTGCTAATGCAAGAAGCCTGACAGGTAAAATGGGGGAGCTTGAATTAATAGCTGCAAGGGAGCAGTATGATATCATAGGCATTACTGAAACATGGTGGGATGAAACTCATGACTGGACAGTTAATTTAGAGGGTTATTCTCTTTTTCGGAAGGATCGAACAAATAGGAGGGGAGGTGGAGTATGTTTATATGTTAAACCGGATCTAAAACCTATTATAAGGGATGATGTCTATGAAGGGAATGATAAAAATGTAGAGACTTTGTGGATAGAAATTAGCAGTGGAGGTAAAAGTATAAAGAAAATGTTTGTGGGAATATGCTATAAACTGGGTCATGTTTGCATAATGGGGGATTTTAATTATCCTGAAATAGTCTGGGGCAATGAGATTAGCGTTACAACAAAAGGGAACAGGTTTTTGGGGGTGCCCAAAGACAATTATTTGACCCAAATTATTGAGGAACCAACCAGGAGAGGGGCAGTTTAGGATTTGGTCATATCCAAACAATGTAGAAGTAATAACAAATATTCAAGTCCATGCTCTCATTTGAAATAAATTATCAAAAAACAGATTACTTGGGTTCAACAAAGACTTTAAACTTTAGAAAGGCAGATTTTAATAAACTGAGGTCTAATCTAGTAGTAATACAATGGGATGATGTTTTTGCAGGGAAAACTGTAGAAGATACATGGGCAGTCTTTAAAACATTGTTAGAAAAGCACACTTATCAGTGTATACCCTTGGGTAATAAGTATAAAAGAAATAAGTCAAAACCAATGTGGCTAAATAAACAGGTAGGGGAGGAAATGGACAAGAAGAGGAAGGCGTTTAGATTCTTTAAGTAAAAAGGGACAGAGACATCGTATCAGAATTATAAGGAATGTAACAAAAATTGCAAAAGGGCGATCAAATTAGCAAAAATGGATAATGAAAAAAGGATTGCAATAGAAAGTAAGGTCAACCCTAAAAAGTTATTTAAGTACCTTAATAACAAAAAAATGAGAAAAGAAAATATAGGACCCTTTCAGTGTGAGATGGGCAGGCAGATTATTGGAGATAAGGAAAAAGATGAGGTATTAAACACATTCTTTGCCTCTGTGTTTACCAGGGAAGAATCAAGTTCAATAGTAGTGCCGCAGGAGGAAGCCACAACCTCCATATTAATGAACAATTGGTTAACTGAGGAAGAAGTTCATAAGCGACTTGAAAAAAATAAAGTAAATAAGGCACCTGGCCCTGATAGCATACATCCAAGAGTTCTCAAGGAGTTAAGCTCAGTAATAGCAAAACAATTATATTTAATATTCAATGACTCTATTTCCACAGGCTCAGTACCACAAGATTGGGGTAAAGCAGATGTGGTGCCTATATTTAAAAAGGGAGCTAGATCACAACCGGGAAATTACAGACCTGTAAGCCTGACTTCAATAGTAGGAAAACTACTTGAAGGTTTAATACGGAATAATATTCAGGAATACCTAATGGAAAACAAAATTATTTGTAATAGTCAGCATGGATTTATGAAGGATAGATCTTGCCAAACTAACCTTATTTGTTTCTTTGAGGAGGTAAATAGGAATTTAGACCAGGGTAATGCAGTTGATGTGGTCTACTTAGATTTTGCAAAGGCTTTTGATATGGTTTCACACAAAAGGTTGGTGTACAAAATAAAGAAAGTTGGACTCAGTAATAATATATGCACTTGGATTGAAAACTGGTTAAAGGACAGACAACAGAGGGTTGTCATAAATGGAACTTATTCAGGTTGGGCTAAAGTCATGAGTGGAGTACCTCAGGGATCGGTACTGGGACCCCTGCTTTTTAACTTGTTTATTAATGACCTTGAGGTTGGGATCGAGAGCAAAGTCTCCATCTTTGCGGATGATACTAAATTTGTAAGGTAATAGAATCAGAGCAGGATGTAATTTCTCTTCAGAAGGATTTGGAGAGACTGGAAACGTGGGCAGGTAAATGGCAGATGAGGTTTAATACAGATAAATGTAAGGTTATGCATTTGGGATACAAGAATAAAAAGGCGACTTACAAATTAAATGGAGATATATTGTGGGAATCCTTGATGGAGAAGGATTTAGGAGTGCTTGTAGACAGCAGGCTTAGCAATAGTGCCCAAAGTCATGCAGTAGCTTCAACGGCAAACAAGATCTTATCTTGCATCAAACGGGCAATGGATGGAAGGGAAGTAAATATAATTATGCCCCTTTACAAAGCATTAGTAAGACCACACCTTGAATATGGAGTACAATTTTGGGCACCAATCCTAAGAAAATACATTTTGGAACTAGAGAGAGTGCAGAGAAGAGCCACAAAATTAATAAAGGGGATGGACATTCTAACTTATGAGGAGAGACTAGCTAAATTAGATTTATTTACATTAGAAAAGAGGCGTCTAAGAGGGGATATGATAACTATATACAAATATATTCAGGGACAATACAAGGAGCTTTCAAAAGAACTATTCATCCCACGGGTAATACAAAGCACTCGGGCCATCCCTTAAGGTTGGAGGAAAGGAAATTTCACCAGCAACAAAGGAAAGGGTTCTTTACCGTAAGGGCAGTTAAAATGTGGAATTCATTACCCATGGAGACTGTGATGGCGGATACAATAGATTTGTTCAAAAAAAGGTTGGACATCTTTTTAGATGGGAAAGG
Organism: Ascaphus truei; assembly: GCA_036426205.1. Classification (NCBI taxonomy): domain Eukaryota; kingdom Metazoa; phylum Chordata; class Amphibia; order Anura; family Ascaphidae; genus Ascaphus; species Ascaphus truei. Next base: position 91,901 of record WSYH01001515.1, read on the forward strand.
TATTCAGGGATATACCAAATAAGTATACATGGGAAGGATGTTGATCCAGGAATTAATCCGATTGCCAATTCTTGGAGTCAGGAAGAAATTAATTTTTCCCCTTAATGGGGTTTTTTGTTTGCCATCCTCTGGATCAATAAGTAAGTATAGATATAGGATAAAGTATCTGTTGTCTAAATTTAGCATAGGTTGAAGTTGATGGACCTACGTCTTTTTTTCAACCTCATCTACTATGTAACTATGTAACTATGTATAGTTATCGAAGCTATTAGAATAGGCCCCCTTAGGTCTGTTATATACAGGATGCGGCCGTGCGGACGCGCGTTCCTATGCGAACGCGCGTGCACGTGCCGCATGCTTTTCCTGTATATAGTGCCGAGAGCTGCAGGTAAGTGTATATGCGTGTATGTGCGTGTATATGTTGTGTGAGTGTCAGTAAGATTTTTTTTAAATTAAAAAAAAGTTTAATAATTTTTTTTTTGTGTGTGCATTTATTTACCCCCCCACACACACATCCATACAAACACGCATACATGCATACACAAATACACACATACACACATACACACCAATACATACATTTGAGCGCAGGAAGTGGTGCGAAAAGATGAATTTCTTCATCTTCGCCGCTGTCTGTCGGCTCCCCTCTCCCTGCCGTGCGCGTGCGCGCGCGGCACATCTATAGAAAGGCTGACTAACGTCAGCCAACTAAAAATCCGCGCGCGCACGGCGTAACACGCGCTCAGCACTATAGAACGTGCCTTAAGCGCTTGAACTACATATGTTTAAGTCTACCAAATGTCTCAGGTTACTGGGAATAGTCCCGATTTGGACAGGTTAGTATAAAAGCACAGATAGGTCAGAAATAATGCTATACATTATTAAATGCTTAATTAAATCACCAAAATGTTGTTTTCTTACATATAAAGCCTTGCAGATTATATTTTTAAAGCAGCTGCCTACTCTTTCACCATTATAATTCTGGCTCACACAAACCTGTCCTAGTTGATCTATCCAGAAATGTGGTAGGTTTACCTCTGGGGGTCCATGTTTTGTACGAGTGTGTTACCAGAAGAGAGGGGTGGATAAAAGGCCAAATAAGGATGTCTTCTTGTTTCAATGATATCTGTTTCAGATTTTAATATGAAGAGCATTTTTTTGAAACCAGGTTAAGGGGTTGCTAGTATAATGATAATACTTGTAATTAAGATGCAATTCAGTGTGTTCTTTTTTAAGAAGGGCAACATGTGTCTTGTTGTATAGTTATATCTGCTTCAAAGAGTTTCTGTTGAGAACAATGGGATTTTGTTCTACAGAATAAATGACAGGTACAGTAACATCATTAGGATTTATGTTAGATGCATGTCACCTTCCTTACATATTTTCTGAGTTTTTCTTGCTTCCTTTACCAATTTGTTTTCCTGTGCAGCTCCAGCTGTCAAAGTGCATGGGAATACAGAAAAGGCTTTGACATATGTGAAAAATTAAAGGTATACCATTTGTAGCCAGAACTGGTTCTTGGCTACTAGTCTGCCCTCACTGGCAGTAAGCTCTGGTAAAAACAGGCCTGCCAGTACTTATCCTGAGTTTTCCAAACTCCCAGCAGTGACAGGGGGGGAGGTTGAACCAGGCGTGGGTTCACCCAATCCTAGGTCAGACCTGCTGCCTTCCTCCTGGCTGTACTTAAGGGGAGTGCCGCCCAAATTTTGTAAGTGCCTCTCCCCACTTGAGAGAGGCAGGTCACGCACAGGTTGCCTGAATACTAGCCTTCCCTGTTCCTCTTCCACTTGGGTGAGTGTGCACATTTCCCCTGATCCTGATAGAGAATCAGGGAAGAGCAAGGACTGCTGCGGGGGCCCTTGACCCATAATGCAGGTCCAGGGACCATCCTACAGCTGGAGATATCACTAGAACTGCATAGGGCAGAGGCCTGCTGTGAGCTGAACAGAATAAACCGTTCCTGTTTCATATCCCTCCTGCCTGATGTGTGATCTTACTGGGGAAGGAGAGGGATTGTTTCTATCGTAGGAGATCGCCTCCCTACATCTGGAGCCTGCGACAGATGGAGGCACTGCCCTGCTAGAGAACCATGTTGGGTATGTACCCCAGAAACCTGTCCTGTGTCCTCACAAAAAAGTTAATAACTAGAAGTCAATTACAGGCATACCCCGCTTTAAGTACACTCACTTTTTTCCATTTGTTTATAAAGTAATTGTGTAGTACAGCCTATAATTTCTCTTTTTGTTTTCAAGTATATTTTTTGGGGAAGGGGTTATTACAAGGGGTTACATTATAGCTTCACAGCTACAAGTTATTACTGTTTTGCTCTGGTATTATGTATTCATTAAATAACAGATTTATTTATTTTTGTTCTGTTTGCCTTTTTGATGGACACATTTATTATAAATCGTTTATAAAACGATTTATTTTGTTAAAAAAATAGAATAAAGACATTGCATTGTTAGAAATTATATTCTGAGTGAGTTATTAATTATGAGGACAACTGTCATTATTTCTTTTTGATGGTAAAGAATGTGGCTAATTTCCAAAGATAGAGATGTGGTAGATAATATTAAAGCAGTTGTATCTGAAGCCAAAAAGAGGATTTATTACAATAACTTTTGTAAGAGAAAAAGATGTGTGACATCTGAGGACTCTGACGTGATAACTTCTGCAAGTCTGAGTTTAGGTCCTTGAATGAAAAATAAGAGGTGTGACTTTATATCACGTACACCAAGCATGTAAAGACCATATTCAGAGATAATATCAGAAATGAATCCCTGCATATGTAGTTTTTCTCTGCAAAAAAAAAAAAAGATGTAGACGGATAATATCAAGAGAAGAAAATAGGATACAAATTAGAAGAGATAATTCAATCCAGAGAGGAGGAAGGGACAGCAGATGACATACAACATCTTTGAAATGCATATGCCATATTTGATGTGTAATGCCATATATCTGTTATATGGAAGTAATAAACATATGTGACATTTATGTGACAAAACCGAATGCTGAATCTCATATCTGGTGACGAGATATGATGGTCAAACGACTTTGATGTCTTTTAACATGTACGATAAAAACAACTTCTGTATATTGCACATTTTTGACAAGTGCAATATCCATTGGTCTGTAAAATATGATGCTTGTTCTTAAAATGAATGCTTTAAAGTCACTTTCATTATCTTGTTTTTGTTTTTTATTTTTTAGAAAGTTGGAGGGAGTATATGTCCCAGTAAATGTAAATACATTCATTATGTATGTTTCAATGACCTCCCATTTACCATTGTGGGGCTTAGAAACAATTCTTCAATTCATTACAGATTAATCTCATATCCTGGATGTTATTGTCTTGAGATAACTGCTTCTTTGAACTAATAATTGATTTGTTTGCCTTTGATACACTATTGTTGGCCTTCATATTGTTTCCCAGGGACTTTCACTATGGATAAAAAGGTTCTGTAGAATTAATTGAGATCTCTAACTTCTGACTCATGCTTTTCTAATCCAGGGTATCTTGGAACAAAACAGCACTTGCTCAGTTTATCACAAAGGGATGTGTTTGTCAAACGGTGCAATCTTTTCTGCTGAGTAAGCAGACACACTGCACTGCTAATTAGAATTGTTAAATTAAATCATTAATAAATTAATGCAACTAGTAGACTACATTAAAACCTCAGTCCTTTTAAAAATGGCTTTCGGTTTTCCCTTTTCATCCCAATCACAATTGCAGTGTTATACTTTAGCAATTTTCAATGTTAGACGAGAACTGATGTCAAATAATTCTTCTTGAACAATCAAATATAGTCATGATAGTGAATATGTTATGAAACAGTCCAAATTACTTTTATTTTACAACTTTAGCAGTGTATCTTTAAATATTTTCAAAATCAGTAGCAACTCTATTTTCAGTGGTATGCTATTTGAAAAGCTACTACATATGTCTTGAACATTGAATGCATTAAAAAAAAATACTACACAAATGGGGGAGGGGGGCGGGGGTGGGATATCCAAGCACAGTTGGAGAAAAGGTGATGCACATTTAAGCATGTTTATGTTGCATTTCTTTGCAACACTGTACCAAGGCCTTTGCTATACAGTACTTAAAGCAACAGCAACTTAAAGGAAAGTCAGTTTTTTTAACACTATCAGCTTTTTTTTCGAACAATTTGATCACCCTTAAAGTTATAGTTATTTGCCTCCAGTAAGAAATATATTTTTTTTTTCCTTTTCTCCATGTCAGCTGAATTTAAGCATATTAGCTACTTATATTTATCTGTTTGACCAATGATGGCTTTAATATTACTATATCACAAATTTAGGGCTGGAAAAATATTAGTAAGATTGGTAGGAGGGAGAGTGGGGTTGAGAGAGGAGTAAAGGTGAGAGGGAGCATGGTGAGACAGGAAGACAGAAGTATGGGGATAGAGGAAGAGGGGTGGAGAGGAGGAGAGAAAGGCAGGGTATAGAATGAAGGGGGGGAGAGAAGGAGCATTGGACAGAGGGGTTAGGGGGGCGCACAGGTTTCCCATTCTCTCCTCCCCCCCTGCTCAACTTTGGCTCCTAAAAATTCTCCCCCATGTCTGCAGCTCTGTGTGTCAGAGTGTGTGTGTCAGTGTGTGTCAGTGTGCATCTGTGACACACAGACTGACACAATGCCACGCACTCTCTCATACTGAAACACACACTCTCTCTCATACTGACACAGACACAGCAGCACACTGAAACCCCACCCACTAACACTGACCTCATTGAGAGCAGGAGCTGACAGAATCCTGGAGCTCTTCAAGTGCCTCTGATCTCCCTTCTCTGCCCACCCCCCACTGCGGCACTATATATATAAATATATATATATATATATATGAATGTGTAGCACTGCTTCTCCAACCCTATGGGAGATGTGGTGGCTACTGAGTGTGTGGTGCTTTACTTGTGGCTCACAGGAGGCCTGAGCCTCCACTGCTGAGAGCCTGGGGTGTACCTGATCCATCTGGTGACAGCGCCTCTATCTGTGCGGGATCCTAACTATGTTGGATAACCCCGTCACAGGACCCAATACAAGAATACATACTGGTATAGATAAAAGTTTACTGCATGCAGATAATAATAGGAATAACAATGTAACACCCACACCAAATAGGCCACGCATGGCCGTAACCCCACAAAGCCCTCCAACACAATGTCCACACCCTGATATCCCCCCAAATTACTGAGGTTCCCCTGGGTACCCAACCACCCTGGTGTCCACAAGTGTCAAACCACCCAATGTGTGCGACAGCGCTGCCCACAACTAAAGTGTGATTTGTTGGTGCACTTGGAGATGTGGTGATACCTGCCGTGTACTCCAGCACCCATTAGCACTGACTGAAGACAAGAGGGGCCGTCCGGTCCAACACTGTCATCGTCAGTGATGAGTCCGCCTCCACGTGGGGTGGTATCAAGCTGGAGGGTTCCATCTTTACAGTCTCTGTATCCGTTGGTGGTCTGGTCCCAGACAACAGGCCACATCTGCTGCACGGCGTCCTTTGCAGTGTCCCTGACACTAAACAGATAAAGGGGCAGTGTCCCAGTCGTGGCCTTGCTGGGGCTTATGGGGGTCTCTAGCCTAGTGCAAGGGCCACAGACACGCTGCACACACACCCTACTCTCTCCTTGTCCCAGCTCTGACTGGCATGCTCCTCAGCACGCCAAATGTAACAACTGCAGTCCTCTGTGAATCCTGCAGCCCTCTTGGCTGTATCTCCCCGTCTGACTAGCAGCCCTTGGTGCTGCTGGGGGTTGTAGTTTCCCTGCAGGCTTATATGTAATGGCCGCCACTGCTTCTGCTCTCTGCACATGCTCAAAGCCTTCTCTGGCCGCCGCAACTTGGAGCTCATTGCGCATGCGCAAGGACCTCCGGCGACCCGGTCGCCTTGCCTGACTGCCCGCGTGCACCGAGGGTTCCCCCGCTGTGCGGCGGTAAGCGGGTAACCAAGGGAGGGCAGAGGGGGAGCCTATAAGGAGACTTGCCACATATATATACATATATGTAATCCCCCTGTTGGGCTTACTATTTGGGAGATAAGGGGTTAATTTTAGTTGTTATTGAAGTGAGCCATAACCTCTAAGTAAATGTTACAATTGGGCAACTGCAATTCAAACTCCGCCCACCTTCTAGAAAGGTCACCCAGAGTGGGTGTAGGTTAGAGGGCAGGTAACCATGGTGATCAATTATGTCACCATGGCCTATAAATATTGGGGGTTGGGGCTTTAGGCTTTAGACCCCAAGAGGATTATGACATAACATCTTAAAGGAAGAGCTTGGGGTCTCATTTTGTGTATGTTTCATGTGTAACTTGTGTAAGTGTATGAAGTCATCTTTTATATCAGGGAATGTGCCCCTCTTAGTATTAAGGCCACTATCAAGAGAATATACTATTTCTGCACCAGAAATCAGGGCACAGTATGTGTGTATCCTCAGCTGGGGAGCCTTAAGAGTGACTCCCTAGTGGCATGTACCACGTTGGGCTTGCCTTTACTGCAAGTCCAAGCACAATTTGTAGAGACTTGAAGGGCCCCATACAGGATGATGGAGACTGGGAACCCTGAAAGGAACCACTCCCACAAAGTAGTCTCTAGGAGTCTGTACCATCCCCTGGTATTTAGGAGATAGAAGGTGTGTTCCTCCCACTGAGGAGGTACACTGCAAGATGAGTAAGCCATGTGGACTTCCCAATTGTGTGGGATCCAGGGAAGCGTATCTATCAGAAAATCTGTCCTGTCTGAAGTGAATAAAGCTTGTCCTGTTTGTATAAAAGTCTCTGGCGCCCTTTCATCATTTCTACAGTGTACCTCAAGACCAGTGCGCAACATCTGCACTCATACACCTGTGCAATTCCCTCCTTTTGAGCCATGGAGAGGGGTTACATACATACATACATATATATATATGTACATACATACATACATATATACATACATATATATATATAAGTATAAATATATGAGAGAAGAGAGAGAGAGGAGAGAGAGGAGAGAGAGGAGAGGGAGGAGAGGGAGGAGAGGGAGGAGAGGGAGGAGAGGGAGGAGAGGGAGGAGAGGGAGGATGGAGGAGAGGAGAGAGAGGATGAGGAGATGGTGAATCAGACGAGATGAGGCGATGAGAGAGGAGAGATCTGAGGAGAGGAGGATTGAGTGAGAGGACGAGAGAGGAGAGAAGAGGAGAGAGAGGAGACGAGAGAGCAGGAGAGAGAGGATGAAGGGGGAAACGGAGGGACGAGAGAGGATGATGAGAGGAGACGAGAGGAGAGAGACGGAGAGGAGGAGGAGGAGATGAGAGAGAGGAGACGAGAGGACGGAGAGAGAGGAGAGAGGAGAGAGAGGAGAGAGAGGAGAGAGAGGAGAGAGAGGGAAGTCATCGGTTTGTAATTAAGTAGAAACAATACGGTACTAATGTACACCCATCATAAAAGCTGCCACAAGACCTGCAACTTATGTATTAGGTTCTTTTTTAAACCTGGGGTTTTTGTCTCATTATTTGTCCACAAAATAATAAGAACCCAGCTATAAAAGGATAACTCACATTCATTGGGTGGTTATGCACTAAATAAGGGGTAGACAGGAGCTTTGAAGGGACCTGTCAAGCACACTTCCCTTTGGACGCAAAAAATTATTTTAAGTCTTGCTTTAAAAAAAAAAAGAAAGAAAATTCCCAAAGAATACTGCAAGGCTCCAGTAAAATAGTGTGTAACTGGGATGGTACAATCATCATCCACTTTAATGGAATTGAATGCATGCTTAACTGTTTATTACCCTACTCTAATTTTAGTCCACAACCTCACCAAATCTCAATGAATATAATCGTTGGGGGGGTCAATATTTTTGAAGTGAAACTTCTTTAGTGGCACCTAGTTCTGATGGGGCAAAATTGGATAGATGGAGACGAAATGTGAAACGGAAGTGACATCACGGCTCCCCCCCGCTCCCCCAACACGCCCGCTGTTATCGCCGCCGGCGCCGCTCCTAACGGCCGCCGCTCCCCCCACACGGCCGCTGCCATACGCGGCGGTGGCGGCGATAGCCGCCGGCGCCGCTCCTAACGGCCGCCGCTCCCCCCACACGGCTGCTGCCATACGCGGCGGTGGCGGCGATAGCCGCCGGCGCCGTTCCTAACGGCCGCCTTTCCACCCACACGTCCGCTGGCGGAAGCAAACCAGGGTTGGGTGGAAGCCATGTTGTGGATGGCAGGTGTCACAGAGAAACTCGCTGCTCATTGGCCGCGTGGGGGTGTGATTGGCAGAGGGCGCTGCTGCGAGGCAACCGGTGAATGGCTGTCGCGTCTCGCTCGCCGCTGACGATTGATTGAGGGGCTGTGAGTCGGTTAAAGGGTTCCGGCTGACAGGGGCGGGGAGATGTGTAACTTGGCGGCCCCAGACATGGCTGAGAAGAAGCTGAACGGAGCTCAGCCGCCCAGTACCAACCTCCTCTTCTCCTCCGCTGAGTTCAGCTTCTCCGTGCCCTTCATCCCCGTCAGCCAGCCCAGCACGGGCTCTGTGGTGCTGCCCGCCGTAGTGCGCTGCTCCGAGGTTGGGGAGCTACCTGAGGCCGAGGCTCCACTGGTAACAACAGGCCTCATCCTCCACCCCCTTCCCAGGAGCTCAGATTCACCTTAACTGCCCCCCCCCCCCCCACCAGCGCATGGAATACCTAATTGTAGAATATTTATGGATTTAAGTGTGCCTCCCAATTATCCAAACCGGTATAAATATATATGTGGGTGAGCCCCCCCAATCAGCAATGCTATTTTCGCACATCCGTGTTACCATGCCCTGTCACTCCTGCTCCGGTCCAGTAACGGGAGGAGTGCGCGGGGGGGGGGGGGGGGGGGGGGGTCCCCGTCCCCCGGGGGGGGGGGGCGACAGGGCACACCACTGTGTCCGCAAGTCCGCCGGGGGTAATGGGAATCAGGAGAGGGGGGGGGGGGGCACGACACAGAGATCCATTCACACCACACAGAGTGAGAGAGACATACACTGACTGACACACACACACGCTGACTGACACACGCTGACTGACACACACACTGACTGACACACATACACACACTGACTGACACACATACACACACTGACTGACACACATACATACTCTCTGACTGACACACATACACACACTGACTGACACACATACACACGAGGTATTCACACTTAGTGCAAATAGCTAATACAGGGGATGTGTGCCGAGCACGCGTTATAAGTCAAATTTATTTGCGTTTTGTCAATGAAATTGTATTTTGATTTTTAATTAAAACATCACCAACACAAATACAATTTCTGTGACAAAAGTCAAAGAAGTTTCACTTACTATGCGCGTGCACAGTACACACAGCTTTTTTTTACATTGAATATGTAACATTGACTGAAACAGTGAAAAGTGCAGTGAAAATGAGCTCAGAAATGGAAAGACTGAGATAGGAAACTATGATTAAGATTATTTGCAGTGTTGTAATTTGAAGATAGGAGACTACAGCAGGGCTCTATTAAACAGCTGGCCCCTACACACAAATGGGAGCGTAATGGTTTTTTATTTTTTGCTAAGCTACAGTATATTTGAGGGTTATTTTCTAAGTTGTCCCCGCTGCAAATCCTGGCAAAACCAGTATAAAGGAATTGTAACAGATTTATCAAAGTATAAATTCCAGTTATTTTATATATTATAATAATTTCTTGATAACCACAGAGTTGTTGTTACAGGTTTTGCAGCAGGGAAACTTTAATAACCCTATTAAATTGTTACTTTACACTGCCCAATGGCACCTTATCCAAACTAATTATTTGGTTCTACTGTCACACCTTCATTGTGATTAAAAGGGGAAAGTCACCATGAAGAACAACTTTAATTACTGTCTGTCATCCATTGCAACATATAATAGGAAGGTGGGGTATGGTGGTTAGGTACACACACTTATGAATTCAGGTTTAGTGTTAGCCACTTGCATTCAGTCTGTATAATCACCGGCACATCACTTTGTCACTGTGAGGATTTGCCATCTTGATGGGCGGAACGCACCTATTCAGCCTTCTACATCTGGCACTCAAGTATTGCGTTCCCATGGCGGTTCCACTGCACGCGCGGGCGCGGGCGACGCGCGATCAGCCTGCCCTCCCAGATCCATTCCCAGTCTCCAACCCCACTCCGAAGATGGACATGCGCGGTGCGTGAGTGGCGCGCGATCGGATCACCACCTCTTGACGACGGTGACGCACGCGGGACGTAGCTCCGCCCCTAGAAATAATCAGGCTGCACAATACACTTAAATTGTGTTTTGATTTTGAATTAAAAACATCACCATCACAAATACAATTTCTGTGACAAAACAATGACAAAAGACGAAGAAGTTACACATAAAATGCGCGTGCTTGGCACACACAAACTTTTTTTATTTTTACATTTCGATGCTCTGTTCAGGAGATATAAGAGTATGAAATATCAAGTGTTCGGGAAGTTAAAATGGTGTCCTCCCCAGTGCACAGTTCAATCTGAAAACCTCTCTTCCCTCTAATAACCCCTGTGTTAACTACAACAGAGCTCTCTGGATCAGGGTCTATATGTTAAACTCCTACAGGCTACTGGGATGGGGGTTGCTGCTTTAAATAACACAGTCACAATAGGCTGAAACTATTGTAAGAACTAGACTCACCCACTTCAGAGGCAGTTACAGATCTTATCACTAGATTACCCCTCTCACATTGACTATTTTAATTTAGTTTTTGGTGAAATATTTGAGTGGATTATTACAATGGCTGTTAGACATACTTGAAAACGAGAGGTAACTCACCTGGTAAAACATTTTAGAAATAAATAAAAATTATTTCCTAAGAAATGCTTTATAAATCATTGCGTACGTGTGTGTTACTATAATAGATTATATATATATATATATATATATATATGTATGTATATAGTCATTGGTATGGAGGTTTGCACTCACGTTTGTTAGAAGGCAGATGCTTGTCCCATATGAAGCATATAGACATGTGGTAACCAGGGGGATCCTGATGACAAAAGATAGCACACCGCAGTAATAATCCAAAAAGTGTGTATTGTGAACACAGGGCCGCCAACGTTTCGGTCCTCGTAGAGGGACCTTCCTCAGGGCAGTGCAACAAGCCCCCATATATTATATATATTTTGGATTATTACTGCGGTGTGCTGTCTTTTGTCATCGGGATCCCCTTGGTTACCACATGTCTATGTATGTATATATATATATATATGTCTATGTATGTATATATATATATATATATATATATGTCTATGTATGTATATATATATATAAAATCAAAAAATAAATAGATGATACCGTTCTGTGGCTAACGAAATGCTTTTATTTGTGCGAGCTTTCGAGATACACTGATCTCTTCTTCCGGCGATGTTACAATGAATGAAGCAAAAGGTATACTTAAAAACAGTGTCTCTTGGAATGTTATCTGTGCTGTTCCTTCCCCCGGTGTGGATGTGTTTTATGGCTAGAGGTGTCAAAAGGTTACTGAAAGCAAGTGAAGAAAGAGTGTGTATGTGTATCAGTGTGAATAAAAATGAATGGAGAGCCCACAGTATATACAGTGCTTTAAACAAGGTGTGTGGAGTGGGAGTGGTTATAAATGGTGTGGGTGAGTGTGGAAATGTGAGAGTTTGTAGCACAACTAAAAGTGTGTGTGGATACTTAGTGGTCCCTATTGGTGTATAGGGATGGAAAAACAAGGAGTATTAGTATGTGTGAGAGACAGCTGTGTGCATACATATAGCACAGTATGTACAGACATGGCCTTTAGGGCTCATGGGACGAGAGTTCACTACTGTCAGTAATGACTCATAAAATTTCGATCTCTGTTTAGGCCACTGCTAAGTGTCCCGAACAGTTGCATAAATTTGTATTCATGCAACCGTCTCTCTTTCGGGGTTTTAAGATTACCTTGGAGTATGGCAACCCTCAGATCGTTCATCTTATGGCCAGAGTCAGAGAAATGTTCGCCAACAGGACTGTCTCTTGTACCGCGTGTGATGCTGTGGCGATGCAGGTTCATTCTCTTGTTACAGCATCACATCTCTGATGAAGAGACCCCTGTGGTCTCGAAACGTGTTGGACTAAAGACTTTTTGCGAACCCTTAACACCTTATCACCCCCTGAGAACCGGCCCGGTGTTCTGCTGACTTGCGACGCTTAGTCGCGGCCGAGTGACGTCACGGACCCGGAAGCGCCGAATCAAGACGCCCAACAGCGTGTGCTCCGCTGCTACAGAGACTCTAACAGTGTTAGGCATTACTGCTCTGCACGGCGATTTGGCTGTACTGTCGTTCACCTGACCGGAGACCATCTAAGCACAACCTTGAGGCTGAGGGCTGGATTAACAGCTACCCGATCGGAGACCACCCAGGCCCTATCCCGAGGCTAAGGGATTGAGAAGGAGAGAGCCACGACATCTTCACTGGGGTCCGTTGGTGCTTGGGTAACATTAACCCTGAAATGCTTGTTTTTTCTGTTCAAATGTACGCTTAATACTAACCTACTCTTGTGGTTAATAATATAATTTTTAATGCACTATGAGCGTTGTGCGCTGTGTTTTTTGTATTTCTGTCTGCTATTAGGGGGTACCTGAGCCATCCCTGGTGCTGCAGACGCTCCATTTATTCTACGTTTATCAAAGGTCACCCATTTATTACATCACATAATCACTTCACATTTATTGATTGTAGTTGCGCACTTATTTTTCATTTTTTTTCACTATTTTATGTTGATTCATTGATTTTCATTTATGCCTGACCACCTATTGTATTGTATTGTATGTCTTTATTTATATAGCGCCATTAATGTACATAGCACTTCACAGTAGTATTACATGTGGTAATCAAATAAATAACAGATAATAAAAATAACAGATCATGGGAATAAGTGCTTTTGACATAAAAGTAACATTAAGGAAGAGAAGTCCCTGCCCCGATGTGGTTACAGTCTAATTGGTAGGTAGGGAGAACGCACAGAGACAGTAGAAGGGAGTTCTGGTAAGTGCGTCTGCAGGGGGCAAAGCTTTATGCATCGTGTGTCCAGTATTATCCACAGTGCTATTCATATGCTTCTTTAAGCACGTGTGTCTTAAGGTGGGTCTTAAAGGTGGATAGAGAGGGTGCTAGTCGGGTACAGAGGGGAAGGGCATTCCAGAGGTGTGGGGCAGTCAGTGAAAAAGGTTTTAGGCGGGAGAGGGCTTTAGATACAAAGGGGGTAGAAAGAAGACATCCTTGATGAGAACGCAAGAGTCGGGATGGTGCATAGCGAGAAATTAGGGCTGAGATGTAAGGAGGGGCAGAAGAGTGTAAAGCTTTAAAAGTGAGGAGAAGAATGGAGTGTGAGATGCGGGATTTGATCAGAAGCCAGGAGAGGGATTTCATGAGGGGAGATGATGAGACAGATCTAAGAAAGAGTAGAGTGGTTCTGGCAGCAGCATTTAGGATAGATTGTAGGGGAGACAGGTGAGAGGCAGGAAAGCCGGACAGCAGGAGGTTACAGTAATCAATACGGGAGAGAATGAGGGCCTGAGTTAGAGTTTTAGCAGTTGAGCAACAGAGGAAAGGGCGTATCTTTGTTATATGGCGGAGGAAAAAGCGACAAGTTTTAGAAATGTTTTGAATGTGAGGGGCGAATGTGAGGGGCGAATGTGAGAGAGGAGTCCAGTGTGACCCCTAGGCAGCGTGCTTGGGCTACTGGGTGAATGATTGTAGTTCCAACAGTAATGTGGAAGGAGGTAGTAGGGCCAGGTTTGAGAGGAAGTATGAGGAGCTCTGTTTTAGCCATGTTGAGTTAATGTTCACATTTTATTATATTTTGCACTGTCTTGCACCATTATTGTGGGTGTTCACTTTAGTGACATTTCTGTTGTATGCATTTATATTGATGGCTCTCATTCATCATGCCCAGTTCATGATATGCTCAGTTATTGCAGCTAGTACACACATATGCTTTTATACCATATTGGTAACATCAGGCTCATTAACTAGCCATTGTTTAGCCTTTCAAGGCTTACTTTCTTCAAATTGCCCATTCTGTTTTTAGTCTGCATATATCTTGTGTATTTATTATGCCATAGCGCACATTAGACCTCCCACGCATGCGCAGTTGCATGTAGATCGCGGACGATCAGTTCCCCTGTAGACGCGCTGTTTATTTATTTATTTTTTCCCTGCTACTACTCGCGCATGCGCAGATGGCTCCGTTTCAGTTCGGCATGCGTTCCACTGATTACAGGCTCCCCCTCTGGCTCTATGATACGCGCCAGGGGTTACTTTACTTCTTGCCTTTCACCCATGACCTGCGCATGCGCAGTGAGTGCGTTTCGCCACACAGGCGTATCCCTGCATTCCAGACAACGTTGGGTGGCTCAGAGACATGGCAGAGTCCATCATTATGCTTACCAGGTATTGTTTTATGGTAATTATAAGTTACACCTGTTTGTCATGGGCTTTAAGGGTATTTAAATGTGTTCTGTTGCACACTGTATTCACATCACCTTGAGAAAGGTCCCGCATGAAGGACCGAAACGTTGTATATGATGTCTTGTTAATACAATATTTTTTTGAATACCTTTTGGAGTGCTGCCTCTTGATATTCGTCTCAAACACGGTATCGTATTGCCTATTTATTCTATATAGGATTTGCACCCATCATCTTGATTTCCCAGACAGAGTGCCCAATGTTCTTGTTTATTCGTTATATATATATATATATATATATATATATATATATATATATATATATTACCCACCATAACTTATCTAAGATGTGGTTGAAACCTATCCCAGCTTCAATTGGCAAAGCCAGTATAACAAGCCTCACACTGATGAAACCCAAAAGGTCTAAACAGCTAGTCAAGTGTAGTGCCTATCTACCTGTGGCAGAAGTAGGGTGGACAGTGGCACAAATTTGGTTATATGGCATGGGCGAGAGGTGGGATGAGACCAAGATTTTTGTGGGTCCGAGAACCCCCAGCTGGAGAATCCCTAGGGGTGGGGGGTTCGTAGTAGAGTGCCGTCTGTGTGAAGCTCACAGTGGGCAAGGTTAAGCCCTATCGCAGTGACACACTGGTACTTTGAACCGCTCCCAGCATGGGCCCTTGCTGTCAAGGATTTACTTCCCTCATTCCTGTTCTTCCTGGCAAAGGAGGGATGACATTTTTTAACCTTCCTGGCCTCTTTGGGTCGAACTATGCACTATGGCTGGTCACCGTCCCTTTTCTGAGGGAAAATGACAGGGTGAAAAACCAAAAGACTTGGACTTTCTTGTGGGCCTTCTGGCCGAAGGGAGGAAGAGAAGGACGTTCCGAATCCTTGCGGAGGACGGTGCAAAATCCCCGAATACCTAGGCCTACTGGGTAAAGATTTTTGGGGGAAAGTAACAAAAAGACTTGTTCAACTTTGGGAGGACAGTCTCAAGGGGGAGCACCCAGCCACTTAAGTGGCTTGAGTTCAAGGGGAAGAGGGGGGGGAGGAAAGCTGTCTCTGAGTAGGTTTACTGGCTTTTTACTTAACCCATGCTGTGCTGAAAGGCTGTGTAATGCAGCAGGCATAAGCTCATAGGGGTTCATGTCAATATGGGCTTGAAGCAAAAGGTGATCCTTTGTGCTCATTTACATGTCATTTCCTAAAATCCCTTGCTGCAGTGGAAGTGCTGTATGCTAGGAGATAACGGCGAAAAGCAGGGTTGCAGACCTGTCTGAGATGTGAATGTACTCATACATGATTCTTTTCATTTGATATATATACATATCCAAAGATGGTCTACAGAAGGGGCTCAGCATGCTGGTTCCCCGGATGTCCGCTCGCAGCACACGGGAGGAGGAGGAGATGTGAATTGATTGCTCAACAGCTGCTTACACTGCTTATGCATCCAGCACGTGGCCGTGTGCATGGACGCCAAATGGGAGAATCCTCTACCAACAACAGCAAGCAGCAAACAGCTGCACCGCTCATAGCTGACCAAGAGGTTCTCCCTGCATGCATGATGATGGCATAACGACCTCTACACGTTCTGCACAGGAGTGCTTCAGCAGGGGGCGACAACAGTATCATATGGGTACAGGTATATATACCCCTCACTCTGATCCAATAATAACAATTATACATGTAACACGGTTCCCCCCCCCCCCCTCTCTGGAAGAAGTACTACTGGTTACTGCTGTTTGTGGTGCGGTCATACCTGTGAGGGTCCAGGAGAGCTGAGTGGTCCGCGATGGTGTGGGGAACAGGACAGGCTTTTGTAGATCTTCAATGTTCACTCAGGGTGTCAGCACCTCCAGTTCCAGTGGGCTTCAGGATTTCCAGAATCAGGCCCCCACTAGGGCAGATTCCATCCATACCCCTACCCAATAGACTGAGAGCTCAGACAGGGGTATATAAAAAGGGATGATTTATTGGTAGCAGCCACTGCTCGCAGTACAGCGGATGCATGAGGATTGATCTGGGTCCCCAGACCTTTGGATGATGCTTTGGCTCTCTGGTAAACTTGATGCCTATAATCTCTCTTGCTCAGTCAGCCCAAGACAGACTGACTGCATGTCTCACTCCCAGCCGGAAGGAGCAGCGCACACCTCCTCTCTCTAGGAGGGGTGGAAGAGAACTCTTTTTTGCATCCTCACCAAGGAGGGTGGGGGCTCAATTGCTATAATTTAGCACTTCCTCTCTGATGCACCAGAAGGGGAGGGCACAAGGTCTGCACCATGATTGGTTATGCACAGACCCTTGTGGCACCACCTCTTCTGTCACTCAGAGAGTCGGCACGAGTTGGGTCAAAGCCCTAGGATAGCCTGCCACAGCCTGTAGCAACAAAGGACTTACGTGACAGGAGGCAGACTGGACCAGCCATGGCTATATACAGCTAAGGCTAATCTTTCACAAAAAGAACAATTTGTACCAATATTCCAAAAGACATGGAGTTAAAGGAATGATAGTCTCCACATCACCATTGTTAATTAAAACAAAATTATCTTTAAAGAAAATAATGATAAATTTAAACTTTTAATTTTGGGGGGAAAAAAATATATGAACTTAGATCATGCATGAAAAACAGGCTTGCTCCATATCCCATTATACAACACATAATTATGAATGACTATATAGATGTATACAATCTCGGTGATGGGAATCCTAACATCCTAATATTGCAAAATAATGCAAAAAAAATGTTTATACAAATGCAATAAAATACACCAAACATATGCCATTGAAAATACAATAAAAATATGTAGAAATAGCAAATGATATAACCTCCCTTATATATAGGCAAATACTAAGAACTATCAAAAAAGGAAGTATCCTATACCGGTGGGGGGGGGGGTAATTCAAAATATAAACACTAAAATTAATTTTTTGAAAATGAATTAAAATAATTTCATTGATATTCTATTAAAAAATCTTACTTAATTAAAATTGGAATGGAAACACCTGTTGGCAAAATTTTATTATAAAAAACTATTTAAAAAAATTGATCTTTAAGAAAAAAAAATTAAAAACTACTTTATAAAAATAATTTTTTTAATGATTTTTCCCAATGATATCCCCCATTGAAATTGGGTACCACACCTTAAGGAAAAAAGGAGTCTCACTTTGACTAGCATAAAATACGTGTATCTGTTCTCATAATGTGTCAATAAATGTCCTAATACACGGCTTTACTTTTTAGGAATGGCGGGATGTCCATCACGTCATTAAACCCCAAAGGATGTTTACTTCTCAATTTGAATATCCAATACTATTCTCTGCGTAGCAAATGCAGATCCCAATTGCCACTTCTAACTTTGTGGCATTCTACAGCCAAAAGTACAAAGCTCTAGGATCACAGTTATGAACTTTATGAAAGTGATCTAAAAGGAACGTGAGGAGTTTACCTTTATCCAAAAATAGTTTGGTAATGTTTTTAATATTCCTAAGCTGCTCAAAGATTCTTATTTTGAGACACTGGGTGGTTTTCCCCACACACTGCAGTCCACAATTGCACTGCAGTACATAGATCACGAACTTGCTGTTACAATTAATTAAAGGCTCTATCTTGAAATTTTCCTTTGTGACAAATGATTGAACTTTGTCAGTTTCATGGATACACAGGCATTACATCCTGAACATTTAAAACACCCTTTTGGTCTCTGAATCAGAGTGCCTCTCGAACCAATATCAGGCAGCAGACTGGGAGCCAGGATTGATTTTAAATCCTTGGCCTTCCTGAATTTTCCCCTTGTGGTGTAGGCAACATATTACCAAGAACTGGGTCCAACTTCAAAATATTCCAGTGATGGGATAGGATATATTTTTAATCTTACAATCAGCCCCATTATACTGGGTGACAAACATGGGAACTTGATTGTCACATTTCGTCACTTTTTTTGAATTCGTTGAATCACTGCTAGCAGTATCCACTTCAACAACGGTCTCCATCAGAATAAGTGGGCCGTCATCCCCAATTGGGCCGATACCCTTGAAGGGGATGTTTTTATACTTTAATAGAGCACCCCTATCCATTTTAGACACTCTATAAAAAGCCTTTTCTACCACATCTTTTTATATTTCTTTTTCTCAAATTTATTTTTTAAAAGAGTGGCTTGTTCTTCAAATCTAGAGATCTCCGTACAGTTCCGCCTCAACGAGGAACTGACTGTATGGGATGTTATTGATTCATCTTTGATCATGATTGCTCATGGGATCCAAATAAGCATTCACACTAACATCCTTGAAGTGGGTCTCTAGAAAAAAGGCTTTAGAGCCCAGCAATTCCATTGTGGAACTCAAGTTGTGATGGTTAGCATTTAATCCAGAAACAAATTGAGTCAGAGATTCTATATCTCCATCCAGAGGTATATATACTAGTACCCATATGATAAGTGACGTCACTCCTGATGAAGCACTCCTATGCGAAACGCGTAGAGGTCGTCACGCTATACTCTTACGTCATCACACATGCAGGGAGAACCTCTTGGTCAGCTACGAGCGGCGCAGCTGTTTGCTGCTTGCTGTTAGTAGAGGATTCTCCCATTTGGTGTCCGTGCATGCAGCCGCATGCTGGATGCATCAGCGGTGTAACAGCTGTTGAGCAATCAATTCGCGTCTCCTCTTCCTCCCGTGTGCCTCGAGCAGACATCCAGGGAACCGACATGCTGGGCCCCTTCTGTAGACCATCTTTGGACTCGTCCAGCTCTCACCTGGGACTTTGAGAAGTTTGCTATTAATTATATCTCATGTGAGTTACTATATGTGTCTGTGTGTCTTCAATACACCTATTTTTTCACTTACTCCGGTGCACTGTGCTTCTTATTTACTTTGTTCAAGATCTTCACGGAGCGCCTTCGAGGCATCAGCATCAAGGAAGTGGATATCTATTTGAAATAACATTTGGATTCCTCTATCAGAGCAGTCTGCGCTATTGAGACTCTTTGTGTGTATGTATATATATATATATATATATATATATATATATATATATAGTCATGGTATGGAGATTTGCACTCACGTTTTGTTAGTAAAAGGCTATACTTGTCATCCTTTAGTATATAGACGTGTAGTAACCGGGGGGATCCTGATGACAAAAAGACAGCACACCGCAATGATGATTCAAAAATGTGTATTGTGAATACAGGCGGCCCTGTGTTCACAATACACATTATTGAATCTCATTGCGGTGTGCTGTCTTTTGTCATCAGGATCCCCTGGTTACTACACGTCTCTCTCTATATATATATATATATATATGATATATATATAAATATATATATTATATATATATATATATAATATATATATATATCTATATATATATATAATACATACATACACACATACATACACACATACATACACACATACATACACACATACATACACACATACATACACACATACATACACACATACATACACACATTCTGTCACGGTTGTGCTCGCCACAAACCAGGGCCGGACCGTGTGGCTGAGGCTGGGTTATGAAATCACCCACTTTAGACCGTGCAGACTGGTCCGGAGTGCGAAGTTCATAGTCAAACAGGCCAGGTTCAGGACTAGAGAAAACAGCGTAGTCGGTGGATGAGCCAGGGTCAGGATTGGAGACATCAGGGGAATCGTTATCCGAGCGTAGTTTCGGCAACAGGAGGTCAAGTAGGTCCCGCTTCAGCGTAATAGCTGCAGGGCGGGAGCAGGTTCTGTGCGAGTGGCAACCGCAGCCCATGGTACCAGCCACAGCAAGGAGAAGGCTGACCGGAGAGGGCACCCCACCAGGCAGCACTAGTAAACCAGTGCTTCAGCACAGAAGTTCAAGCTGGCCTCTGCAAAGGGAGAGAGAGCAGCAGGCAAAGGGCTCCAGGACACAGGCTTCAGCGTAGTAGCTGCTGTAGGATACTGGAACACAGGAACGAAAGCAATGAGCTGGAACACATCAACAGCGAAGTCACGAAGGAAAACAGGAACAAACTGGAACACAATACACAGAGATTAGTACTTAGAGATAACAAGCCTGGGGATTGTGGCAGACGACGGGTAACATCCAAGAAGGATTATGCTCGGCAGAGAGGGATTGTGGGAATGCAGTATTTAAAGACCAGCAGGCCAATCCAAGGAGGAGGGTGTGAGGGCACTGCTCCAATGACTGAGTACAAGGCTAGGTTGCAGTGATAGCCCACACAGCTGCTGTTGATTGCAAAGAGGGAATTAGTGAGAACAACAGCACCCTGCAAGGCTACGAGAAAAGCCAGGAGTGGATTCCTGATAGTACCCCCCTTTCAGGTGAGACCTCCGGGCGAACATGACCACTCATAGAGTTGGGGGACCTGGAATTGTTCCTGAACTGTCTAGGATTGGGGATAGAGTCGTGTTCCAGAGACTCGTGGGCACTCCTTTACATACCCCCCCGGTGAGAACTGCCGCCAGACAGGACCATCCATGGGTCTCGGGGACATTGAGTTGTTCCTAAAGTGCTTTAGGCGGGAAGGGGATCCGTAAACGAGCAGTTCATTGGCGAGTACTGTTCTAGGATATGAGAGTGGTGGCACAGACATTTTTGGTACGGGGCTCGCCACGCGGTATGACTTGTAAATCCAGAGCTGTGGAGAAGGAGGCATTTCCAGAATAGAAACGGCAGAAAGTCCCCAGCTGGGTGCCCGGTCCCTAGTAATCGTACCAGAGTGCGGGCCAAGAGGCACCGATAATTGATCAGGTATAACAGGGAGACCCTCCGGACAGGCAAAGTTTTTGCTGACATCTGCATGTAGGAATTTGAAAAGGTTTTCTCCTCCAGAGGTTTTCCGGGTAGTGGTCAGCCAGGTATTGGTATAGTAGATGACAAGGCTAACAGTAAACCAGGCTTAGGGACTGAAATCTTGGGGTGCGAACTGAGTATTTCCAACACAGAGGAAACAGGCACAACAGAAGGTTCCAAGAGGGATAACCATGGGTTCGCTGAGGCAGAGAAGCAATCAGTAGTGGAGCTCCCAAATACTGTGGAACGCTCAGAGAGAGACAGTATAGTCTGTGATCTCCACTTCCCAGAGTCCAAGCCAGAGACAATAGGGAGAGAAACCCCATAGTTAAAGTCATACTGAGGTACTTCAGAGGCCGCAGAATGGTCAGTGAAAAGAAACTGACCCCCCCTCATCGGGAATTTGGGGCGCAGCAAGGGTTACTTCAGATATGGCACCAGGGTCCAGGGAAGGTATACAGATACTTGCAGAGATTTGAACAACCGCATGGGGCAGAGTGCATGCTGCAATGAACTCCAAGGGCATCGTACTGGTCATAGGAGTGGGAATAGGTTCTGGAGCTTTAATATCTGGAACTTGCGAATCAGGCAGTGCAGGGGAAGCGGAGGGAGGGGAGCTAGTGTCTGAAGCTGGAGGCTCAGAATCTGTAACAAGGACATCCGGTACTGCAGGGACACTGGTAGGAGGAGAACTAGTGTCTGGAACCGGTGCCTGAGAATCAGTGACGGGCACTGGGGGAGTAATGGTAGGAGTTAGAGAGTCAATAAGCGGTAAGTTGGAACTGGGGAAACTCTTAATAGCAGAAACCTTAGAAGAAAGAAGAGTCTTATCCAAAACTGCAAGGGCCCTAACAGGGGTACTTGTCATGACAAAATCAGAAATAGGTATGTTTACTAGTACGAAAATTCTGATGACGTAACTGCTAGTCAGTGGTGTGGGAGTCTGGGTTAGACTAGTGAGAAAATCAGATATAGTGGTAAGTGACTTAAAATCAATCACGGAAGTTCTAGGTTTGCTGGACATGTGTGAGGAGGTACCCTTTAACACAAGAGTTTTAATTTTAGCTCCGAGTAACCCAACGGTTGTTGGAGCACATTTAGATGCAGTGCTAAAGGACCGTGGTTTAGCAAGGGAAGGAAAACAAAATAGCTCAGATTTAAACACCTGAATTTGTAATGTAGGCAGGGTGGTCTGTGGCTGTACTAAGGGGGTGACAACAGATACGCTGATCTCTGGAGGGGTTGCTTGGGCAGAGGCATCAGGGGGACCAAAAGCAAGGACGGCCTCTATGGAAAGAGATTCCGAATCTGATGGAAGGATTTTACCTCTCTGAGTAGCGGGACTGACAAGGAAATTTTCAGAGAGGAGGGAAACTGTGTACTGGCTTCTAGCTAGCACATATGAAAAAGCATCACTTTTGAGTGGGAGCAGTGTGTCAGCAAAAATTCCTGGGAACTCAACAACTTGAGCCTCAGGCGGGGCATAAAGACCACTGTTCGCTTTTAACCCTAGGGTTTGAGAAGAGGAGAACACAGACAGTACAAGGGGGCAACCACAACTGTGCTGGTCTCTGACGTGGGTACTTGGGAAGGAGTGTCTGCGAAATCAGAAACGACTACAGATTCCATGACAAGGGGAATGCGCTGAAGCAGGGATCTCAGCTCTCTGAGTGGCAGACTGGGTCAGCGAAATACCTGGGAGTGGGGATTCTGCTAACAGGATTAGGGAAAAACCTGGTTCCTTAATACATTTAACTTTAATCAGTATTTTAGCAGAAGTTTCAGGGGACACAGCAGCGGAAACTTGAGCTGAAGCAGGGGGATTATAGCAAAGAATATCCAAGGGCTCCGAAACCTTAGGGGAGTCATTCAGTGCAACCTCTGCTGTCAGACTTGGGGATTCATTCTCTGATGCTAGAAAGGACGCATTAGCCTGGGGGCAGCAAGGATTTACAGGGGTTAATGCAGATAGTACCTGAGAGTCAAAAAGAGGGAGATTTGCCTATGAAATTGGGGGCACAAGGTGTTCCTCCTCTGGAGCCAAGGGTGTGTACTTGGCTGGCGAACAACAGGGGATTACCAAAGGAGGCTCATAGGACTGACCCACAGGGGTTAAAACCTCAAGAATTAAGTCAGGCTGTGAGAAAAAAAGAAGTGATCTGCGCTCATAAATTGTAATATATTGTGCTCAATTGGTGCAAAAATAGGATAGTGCAAATAACAACTGAATAAACCTGTTATATAAAGAGAGGTAGTGCTGCTGTGCTCGTGGGATGGCTCCACAAACCGAAACTAGTACAAAAACAAAAAGAAACAGCGCAAAAAACCTCATGGTGTAGTATATAAAATAAATGTTACGCCAATGCTCACCACAAACCGGGACCGGACCGCGGGGCTGAGGTGGGGTTATATAATCACCGACCTTAGTCCATGCAGACTGATCCGGAGTGCGCAGTTCGTAGTCGTACATCGCAGGGTCAGGATTGGAGAAGGCAGCATCGTCGTTATTGAAGCCAAAGTCGGGGTAGGAGAAGACAGGACAATCGATGGCCGAAGCAGGGTCAGGATAGAAGACATCCGGGTGGTCGTAGTCGTAGCAAGGAATCGGCAACAGGCACACAGGAGTTCCCTGCTTCAGCTTAGGAGCGTGAGCGCGGGAGTGGCTTCTGCGCGAGGAGCGGCCTCGGCCCATGACGCCGGTCTCAGCAGGGGGAGACAGCAGGCTGGCCGAAGTACACCGCAGGGCAGCGTAAGGGAAACCAACGCTTCAGCGCAGAAGTCCAAGGCAGGCCACTGCATAGAGATAGCAGCAGGCCGCAGGAAACTAGGGGTAGCCACTGCTAGGAGTGAATGCAGCAGGTACCAGGAAATAGGGGTAACCACTGCTAGGAGTGAATGCAGCAGGTAGCAGTGCTGGCAACAACGCTTCAGCACAGGAGACAGGAACAGGCCTCTGGATACTCAGGAACTTGGAAGGTAAGAACGCTAGGAGAGAGGCCTGGTGTGGTTTGTGGCAGAGACAGTAACGTCCCAGGTAGGAGTTATGCTCGGCACTGGTTCAGTGCCAACGCCCAGGATATAAAGGGTGGAGATCCAATCACAGGAGGAGGGTGTGTGAGTATTCCTCCAATGCTGAAGCACAGGGCAGAAGCTGCAATGAGAAGCAGCACATGTGCCATAGATTGCCAGAGGAAGCTTGCAACTGCATAGGTCTGCAAGGCTATAGTCAAAGCCAGTAGTGGATTCCTTACAATAAAATTGTATTGGTGAAACAGGTGAGTATTGCACGTTCATCAAATAACTGGTTAATTAGCATGACATGTTATGGACATGTTACCACTCTGCAACTGTGGGTAGGATGGTGTCAGTCACCGGATCAATTTTCCTCCTGCAC
The DNA here is from genome assembly GCA_036426205.1 of Ascaphus truei. NCBI lineage: Eukaryota > Metazoa > Chordata > Amphibia > Anura > Ascaphidae > Ascaphus > Ascaphus truei. Next base: position 116,557 of record WSYH01001515.1, read on the forward strand.
TCCCGTATGGCAGTCTTTGTGTGTCCTCTGCTCAAATGAGACCCCTTGCCGCAAGATGTAGATGCAGATCTGGAACCATCTCGCTGCTACTGCGGGGAAAGGAGCTCTCCTGCCGGTTCCTCAGCATCAGATCAGCAAACACATGCCAGTGACATCATCAGATGATGTCGACGGAGCGTCTCAAGTCGTGCTTCTTGCAGGTCACCAACAGGGGCGGCCGGAGAATGTCTCGTATAGAGTGATGTATTGGCAAAAATCAAAACCTCAATAGGTAGTATTAGGAACGCGCCCTCTTCTATCCAACGCTTTTCGTATATACAATATACTTTGTGAGTCATCACGAAGTACAATGACGAAGTATATTGTATATACGAAACGTTTGCTGATCTGATGCTGAGGAACCGGCAGGAGAGCTCCTTTCCCTGCAGTAGCAGCGAGATGGTTCCAGATCTGCATCTACATCTTGCGGCAAGGGGTCTCATTTGAGCAGAGGACACACAAAGACTGCCATACGGGAGTGCAGGAGGAAAATTGATCCGGTGACTGACACCATCATACCCACAGTTGCAGAGTGGTAACATGTCCATAAGATGTCATGCTAATTAACCAGTTATTTGATGTACGTGCAATACTCACCTGTTTCACCAATACAATTTTATTTTATATACTACACCATGAGGTTTTTTGCGCTGTTTCTCTTTTTGTTAAGTCAGGCTGTGCCTGAGAATCGGAAAAAGAGAAGCTAGCCTCCGAAAGTGAGGTCATAGGGGGTGCAGCCTCTGGCCCTAGGGATATGGAGACAAAAAAACAGCGCACAACGCAAATAGTGAAGTATGAAAATGACAAGTGTATATTGATAAAAGGGATACATATTCTGCCTACATCAAGGTGCTAGGACATAGACATTGAGTGTGTATAACACACAAGTTACCAATCGGCAGCTGATAGTGCAGGAGTCAGAGGCTTTCTTTCTTCAGCAAGAGTCTGGGGCAGCAGCTGTGATGTTTTCCTTCTCAGGGACACCTCTGCACTTGATCACCGCCTCTAAGTGCTGTATGCTGGGTGATAATGGGGAAAGGCAGGGTTGCAGACCTGCCTAAGACATGCAGATGAGCATACAGTTATATTTACATATATATATATATATATATATATATATATATATATATATATATATAAACACAGAAACAATTAGTAGCGCTAGTGAGTGAATGGTAGTGTTAAAATGTTCAAATTAATTCTGTATATGTGTAGTGTGACAAAAGGATTAAATAAGTGAATAATGTGAGCATCAATTGATTATAGCATAGGATCAGTCTGTACGGAATAGGCGAAGCTTCTGTGTGGTCAAGCCTGACCAAATGTAAACAGAAAACAGGAGAAAAAGAAGTGCCAGTTCCGTATGGTTGAAAAATAAATATGTGTAAATTTTGTTAAATGACCAGAGTAGTCAAAAGAACTAGTAGTAAACTGGTGTGATTAAAAAGCAATAATATGTCTAGTACAAGCAGATAGCAGCAATAAGCAAGTGACATATGGAAGGGGATGTGGAGCAAGGAAGCAAGATATCATGGGGAAAAAAGTCCAACAGTGGTGAATGTCAATGACCATTCATATGGCTGATAGCCCAGTGAGGAACAGTAAACACCCACTAGAGAATGTCCCTTCTCAATGGTGATGTGGGTGTGCTGGTGACAGACCTGTTACATCTGTTGAAGCACGGAATATACCTCCTCAGCGTGCGATCCGGTTAAACTGGTGTTGTTCTGATGCTGAAAAATAAATTCCCTCCTGTGGCACAAAATCACTTCCCACGTGTCAGACCTCAGTTTGAGACGAGGCTTCCTGCATCTGAGTCCTTGCGGTGGCACCAGATGTATATATGAAGACGGGTGCCTCTATCCCCAGATGTAAAGGAACAAGTGATCCTGGTTGCTTCCTGGTTGCTTCGCACAAAACGTGCCCACGTCACTGCG
>WSYH01014952.1:0-14883 GCA_036426205.1 Ascaphus truei
TAAACACACATCACACACACACTACATCACACACAACCACACACACACAACAAAAACACACCCAACACACAACACACACACACGCTCGCAGCTTTTGGTAAATATTTTTTTTAGACTTGTCGCTTGCTCAGGTATAGCCCGCAATTGCGCCGCCACCACCTAACACCCGCGAACGCACATCAGTTCCAGGACACCCGGCGTTCATGCTCCAAGCATGAACGGCTGCTCAGCACCAGCGGGGACTTAAGACTTAGGCACGCTTATAGCGCCGACGACTGCAAGTTACAGTCGCTGGAAAAATTAAAGTGAGACGACTTACAGCGTGCGACCAAAGCCGTCTCGCTTTCTATAAGCGTTACGCGGATTGCAAGCAATAATTGTTTTGACAAGACCACGCGTTGGTGTCACCGTCACCAATAAGTGCAGCCTACACCGGCACTGATCAGGATTCACCAGGACTGTGGTTGCAAGCTAGGAGGCAGTGACCTGTTATTATTACCCCAGGACTGTGGCGCAGCCAGAAGCAGTGACCCATTTCTGCCACCACTGAATGTGTTACCCAAGGTAATAACATCATTTAAGTAACAGAACGAGGCAGCATTGTTTGTACACATTATAGCTTCAAACCGCGTAGTAGCAGCTTGTTGGATTATTACCCATAACACGGTTATACCCCAGAGATAGTTTAAGATTGTGGCTAATATGTAATATATGGTTACACTTTATAGTGACATACATAAAAAAACCCATCTCCTGAGAAACTATGGAAAGAAACAACAAAATGGATGATATTGATCACCCAAAAACATCAAAGAGAACTTTTCTGCAATTCGGAGAAGCCCTCCTGTCAAAGTAAATATAAATCACTTTGCAAGCTTCCATCAGCAGATTAACCCACTTCTTGCAGCCTACATACCTGGATAACTAGATCCCCAGACTAACCATCCTCGCAAGCAAGCCCAGGTCTGTGTGAATAGAATAAGTTAGTGCTCATCGAAAATACCTTATTGTTATGAAGCTCTCCGGGATAGAGGCACAGGTTGAACGGTGCGAACGGGATTTGCGATGGTACGCGGTCTTACCGTGCCGGGCTTACCGGCACGCACCGCGACGGGCTCAGGGTGCGCTTATTAGTCCTGAGGCTACGGTTGACCGGGGGCGTGCAGTGAGCGCTTCGCCATCATTGGCTGAACCGCTACATTGACGCTGACGTCACGCGGCAATCGCCGAAAAATCAAGTTTCTTGACTTCCAACGGATTAGCTGACCCAGCCGTTCTCCGTCACAGCTATTAAGCGGCACGCGACGGGATTTCAATAGATTTGTTCTGCCGGACGTCGCGGGATATAAAGCGTGGACCCCCCACAGCAGCACCGGACACAGGGAAGGGGGTTGTTACGGCACGCACGCACAGGGAAGGGGGTGTTAACGGCCAGCACCGCACAGGGAAGGGGGTTGATTAACGGCACGCACCGCCCACAAGAAATTTTTCAGTTGTTAACGGCACGCACAGAACAGGGCAGGGAGTTGTTTACGGCACCACGCCACAAGGAGAAGGAGTGTAACGGCACGCACCGCCAGGAAAGGGGGTTGTTAACGGCACGCACCGCACAGGGAAAGGAAGTTGTTTAACGGCACGCAACGCACAGGGGAAAGGGGTTGTTAACGGCAAGCACAGCACAGGGAAAGGAAAAGGGAAAGGGGTTGTTAAAACGGAAGCACCGCACAGGGAAAGGGGGGTTAACGGGCAACGCCAGCACAGGGGAAAGGAGGGGGTTAACGGCACGCACCGCACAGGGAAAGGAGCGGGTGTTACGGCACGCAGCAGCCAGGGAAATAGGAGGGGGTTGGGTGTTTAACGGGCAAGAACAGCACAAGGGAAAGGGGTTGTTAACGGCAAGCACAGCAAGGGAAAGGGGGTTGTACGGCACGCACCGCAGCAGGGAAGGAGGGTTACGGCACGCACCGCACAGGGAAAAGGAGGGGTTTACGGAACGACCGCACAGGGAAAGGAGGGACCAGTTGGGTGGTTAACGCACGCAACCGCACAGGGAAGAAAGGCGTTGGTTAACGGTCACGCACCGCCACAGGGACAAGAAAGCAAGTTGTAACGGCACGCACCGCACAGGGAAAGCAGTTGTTAACGGCATCGCACCCGCACAGGGAAAGGAGTTGTAACGGACGCACGCCACAGGTAAAAGGAGTAGTTGTTAACGGCACGCCACCGCACAGGGAAAGGGGTGGTAACGGCACGCACCGCACAGGTAAAGGAGTTGTTAACGGCACGCAGCCGCACAAGGAGGAAGAGGAGTTGTTAAACGGCACGGAACCGTCAAAGGGAAGGAGTTGTTAACGGCCCGCACCCGACAGGGCAAGGAGTTGTTAAAACAGCACCGCAACGGCACAGGGAAGGGGGTTTGTTAACGGGCACGCACCGCCAAAGGGAAGGGGGTTGTTAACGGCACGCACCGCACAGGGAAGGAGGTTGTTAACGTGCACGCACCGCACTAAGTGAAAGGCGTTGTTAACGGCACGCACCACAGGGAAAGGGGTTGTTAACGGCACGCACCGCACAAGGAAAGGAGTTGGTAACGGCACGCACCGACAGGGAAAGGGGGGGGTTGTGTTAACGGGACAAGCACAGCACAGGGAAAGGGTGTGTTAACGGCACGCACCCCGCAACGGGAAAAGGACCGCGGGTTAACGGCAAGCACCCGCAAAGGGAAAGGAAGGGGGACGGGCACGCACCGCACAGGGAAAGGAGGGGTTTAAAGGCAGCACCGCACCAGGAAAGGAGGGGTAGTAACGCAAGCCACAGACAGGGAAAGGGGTTAAGTTGTGAACGCAAGCACAGCACGGGAAGGGTGTTGTTTAACGGCACGGCACCGCACAGGGAAAAGGAAGGGTGTGAACGCACGCACCGAACAGGGAAAGGAGGGGTTAACGGCACGCACGACAGGGAAAGGAGGGGTTAACGGCACGCACCGACAGGGGAAAGGATGTTGTTAACTCACGCACCGCAAAGGGAAAGAAGTGTTAACGGCACGCACCCGCAAGGGAAAGCAGGATTTATCCGGCACGCGCTGGTTCGCACAGGTGAAAGGATCTGTTCGTTACCGGCAGACCGCAAGGGAAGGAGTTGTTTGTTAACGTACTGCACCGCACAGGGAAAGCGTTGTTAACGTCCACGCACCGCCAGGGGGAAATCAGTGTTAACGGCACGCACCGCAAGGGGAAAGCAAAAGCAGTGTTAACGGGCACGCCGCACAGGGAAAGGAGTTGTTAACGGAACGCACCGCACAGGGAAAGGAGTTTGTTTAACGTTCACGCACGCCACGTGATGGGAAAGCAGTTGTTAACGTCACGAACCGCACAGGGAAAGAAGTGTTAACGGCACGCACCGCACAGGAAAGAGTTGTTAACGGCACGCACCGCACGGGAAAGGGGGTGTTAAACGGCACGCCACCGCACCAGGGAAAGGGTTGTTAACGGCACGCATCCAGACACAGGGAAAGGAGTGTTAACGGCACGCACCGACAGGGAAAGGAGGGGTCTAACGGCACGCACCGCCAGGGAAAGGCGTTGTTAAACGCACGCACCGCACAGGGAAAGGAGTTGTTAACGGCAGCACGCACAGGGAAAGGAGTTGGTTCACGGGCACGGTTCATTCCATTGCTATTTTTAGGGAAAGGATGTGAGTGTGTGGGAACGGTTATCCGACCATCCCTTCTGTATTTAAAGGTGATCCCCCTGCCCCGTTCACAAGTCCGGCGTCCTGGTGTCGTTTCCCGCGCGGGTGTTAACGGCACGCACCGCACAGGGAAAGGAGGAGTTAAACGGGCACGAACCGACAAGGGAGGAAAGGAGTTGTAACGGACGCACGCACAGGCGCAAAGAAGGAGGGGTAAACGGCAGACCGCCCCCAGGGAAAGGAGGGGTTAACGGCACCGCCACCAGCACAGGGAAAGGAGGGTTAACGGTCGCACCGCACAGGGAAAGGAGGGGTTCAACGGAGGCACGCCCAGGGAAGGGGGTTGTTTGGGTTGTTAAGGCAGCAAAGCAACAGGGACAAGGAGGGTTAACGCACGCACCGCACAGGGAGGAGTGTTAACGGCCCCACGCACGCGCAAGGGAAGGGGGTGTTTACGGGCCCGCACCGCCACAGGAAGGCGAGTTGTAAGGCCGGCACCGCACAGGGAGAAGGGGGGTTCAACGGACACGCACGCACAAGGGGAAAGGGAGTGTTAACGGGCCGCACGCACAGGGAAGGGAATCGGTTTAACAGGCACGCACCGCAAAGGAAGGAAAGGAGTTGTTAACGGCACGCACCGCACGGAAAGGGTTTTTAACGGCAGACGAAAGGAAAGGAGGTTGTTAAGGCACGCACGCAAGGGAAAGGGGTGTTAACGGCAAGCCACACCGCACAGGGAAAGGGGTTTGTTAAGGCACGCACCGCACAGGGAAAAAGGAAGGGGTAACGGCACGCACCGCACAGGGGAAAGGAGGGGTTAACGGACGCACCGAACAGGGAAAGGAGGGGTTAACGGCACGCACGCACAGGAAGGGGGGGGGAAGGCGGATTGCTAAGCCACGGAAAGTGTCTAGGCACCGCACGGGGGAAAGGAGGGTTTACGGGCACGCACGCCACAGGGAAGAGGGTAGGGTTAACGGACGCACCGCACAGGAGAAAGGGGTGGGTTAAGGCACGCACCCGCACAGGGAAAGGGAGGGGTTAACGCACGCACCGCACAGGAGGAGTTAAGTCACCACAGGAAAGTGTTGGGTTAACGGCACGCACCCACAGGGCAAGCGGGTTGTTAACGGCACGCACCGCACAGGGAACGGAGTTGTTAACGGCCAGCACCGCACAGGTAAAGGAGGTTGAACGGCACGCACCGCACAGGGAAAAGGAGTTGTTCGAACGGCACAGAACAGCAAGCGTAAGGAGGGGTTAAACGGCACGCACCGCACAGGAGAAAGGAAGTTGTGTAAGGCACCGCCCGCCAGCGGAAAGATGGCGGTTAACGGCACGCACCCGCACAATGTGTAGAACGAAGGCAGGGTTGTTAAGGCACGCACCGCACAGGGAAGGGGAGTTGTTAACGGCACGACGCACAGGGAAGGCGGTTGTTAACGAGCACCGCAGAAGGCGTTTTAAGCACACCGCACAGGGAAAAGGGGGGTTAACGGCACGCACCGCAAAGGGCAAGGAGTGTTAACGGCACGCACCGACAGGGGAAAGCATGGGTGGTGTAACGCACGCAACGCAAGGGAAAGAGGGTGTTAACGACAGCCACCGCACAGGGAAAGGAGGGGCGCGTTAACGGCACGCACCGCACAAGGGAAAGGAGTTGTAACGGCACGCACCGCACAGGGAAAGGAGTTTAACGGCACGCACCGCACAGGGAAAGGAGGGGTTAACGGCAGCGACAGCACAGGGAAAGTAGAGGGGTGTTAACGGCAGACACGCACAGGGACTGGGAGTTGTTAACGGCACGCACCGCACAGGGAAAGGGTGTTACGGCACGCACCGCCGGGAAGGGAAAAAAGGGATGGGGGTAACGGGCACGCACCGCACAGGGAAAGGAGGGGTTAACGGCACGCACCGCCCACAGGGGGAAGGAGTGTTAATCGCACCGCACCGCAGGAAAGGAGTGTGTTAACGGGCAAGCACCGCACAGGGGAGGAAGCTGTCGGCACGCACCGCACAGGGAAAGGAGTTGTTAAACGGCACGCACCGCACAGGGAAAGGAGTTGGGTTAACGGCATCGCACCGACAGGAAAAGGAGTTGTAACGGTCACGCACGCCAAGGGAAAGAGTTGGTTGAAGGCACGCCGCACAGGGAAAGCAGGTGGTTAACGGCCAAGCACCGCACAGGGATAAGGAGTGGTGGTTAACGGCACGCCACCCGCACAGGGAAAAGGAGGGTAACGTGCACGCACGCAACAGGGAAAGGAGGTGGGGGTTAACGGCACGCACGCACAGGGAAAGGAGTTTTAACGGCAACCGCACCCCGCACAAGGAAAGGAGTAGTTGTTAAACGGCACGCACCGAAGGAAGGAGGGGTGACACACACACGCTCGCCGCTTTTGTAAATATTTTTTTTTATACTTTCGCTTGCTCAGGTAGCCCGCAATTGCGCCGCCCCCCTCCTCCCCCCCCGCACGCACAAGTTCCAGGACACCCGGCGTTCATGCTCCAAGCATGAACGCGCTCAGCACCAGCGGGGACTCAGCCTTAGGCTACGCTTATAGCGCCGACGACTGCAAGTTACAGTCGCTGGAAAAATTAAATTGAGACGACTTCCAGCGATTGCGACCAAGCCGTCTCGCTTACTATAAGCGTACGCGATTGCAGCAATACATTTGTTTTGACACGACATCGCGTTGGTGTCACCGTCACAATAAGTGCAGCCTTACACCGGCACTGATCAGTATTACACCAGACTGTGGTGCAGCTAGAGGCAGTGACCTGTATTATTACCCCAGACTGTGGCGCAGCCAGAAGCAGTGACCATTATCTGCCACCTACTGAAATGTTTACCCAAGTAATAACATCATTTTAAGTACAGAACGAGCAGCATTGTTTGTACACATTATAGCTTCAACCAGCAGTAGCAGCTTGTATTATTACCCATAACACTGTTACACCCAGAGATAGTTAAGATGTGGCTAATATGTAATAATATGGTTACACTTTATAGTGACATTACATAAAAAACCCATCTCCTGAGAAACTTATGGAACAGAAACAACAACATGGATGATATTGATCACCCAACATCAAAGAGACTTTCTGCAATTCGGAGCCCTGTCAAAGTAATAAATCACTTGCAAGCTTCCATCAGCAGATAACCCACTTCTTGCAGCCTAAATACCTGGATAAATAGATCCCCAGACTAACAATACCTGCAAGCAGCCCAGAGTCTGTGTGAATAGAATAACGTTACGTGCTCACGAATACCTTATTGCTATGAAGCTCTCCGGAGCGGCGACAGGTTGAACGGTGCACGGCGATGGTACGCTTGTCTACCGTGCCGGGCTTACCGGCACGCACCGCGACAGGCTCAGGGTGCGCTTATAGTCCTGGCTACGGTGACCGGGGGCGTGGCCGTGAGCGCTTCGCCCTCATTGGCTGAACCGCTCACATGCCCGCTGACGTCACGCGGCAATCGCCGAAAAATCAAGTTTCTTTGACTTCCAACGATAGCGACCAAGCCGTCTCTCCGTCACAGCTACTATAAGCGCACGCGACGGATTCAATATATTTGTTCTGCCGTGACGTCGCCGGGACTATAAGCGTGGCCCAACAGCACGCACCGCACAGGGAAGGGGGTTGTTAACGGCACGCACCGCACAGGGAAGGGGGTTGTTAACGGCACGCACCGCACAGGGAAGGGGGTTGTTAACGGCACGCACCGCACAAGGAAAAGGAGTTGTTAACGGCACGCACACGCACAGGCGAAGGGGTTGTAACGGCACGCACCGCACCAGGAAAGGGGTGTTAACGGCACGCACCGCACAGGAAAGGGGTTTAACGGCACGCACCGCACCAGGAAAGGAAGTTGTTAACGGCACGCACGACAGGGGAAAGGGGTTGTTAACGGCAAGCACAGCACAGGGAAAGGGTTGTTAACGGCAGCACCCGCACAGGGAAAGGGGGGTTAACGGCACGCACCGCACAGGGAAAGGAGGGGGTTAACGGCACGCACGCAGGGAAAGGACGGCGGGTAACGGACGCCCGCACAGGGAAAGGAGGGGTTAACGGCACAGCACGCACAGGGAAAAGGGGTTGGTTAACGGCAAAGCACAGCACAAGGGAAAGGGGTTGTAAGTTGTTAACGGCACGCACCGCACAGGGAAAGGAGGGAGTAACGGCACCGCAACCGAACGGGTAACGGATAAGGAGGTTGCCGGCATCCACAGTATAACCGTTTTTAGGACACGCACCGCACAGGGAAAGGACTGGGTGGTTAACGGCACGCAACCGCACAGGGGAAGGAGTTGTTAAGTCACGACCGCACAGGAAAGCAGAGTGTTAACGGCACGCACCGCACACAGGGTTAATAAAGCAGAGTTGTAGTTGTTACGGCACGCACCGCACAGGGAAAGGAAGGTTGTTAACGGCAACGCACCCGCACCAAAGGAAAGGAGTTGTAACGGCACGCCACCGCACAGGGAAAGGGGTTGGTTAACGCACGCACCGCACAGGTAAGGAGTTGTTAACGGCAGCACCGCACAGGAAAGGAGTTGTTAACGGCACGCAGCGCAACCGCAAAGAAGGAGTTGTTAAAGGCCACGCACAGCCACGGGAAGGAAAGTTGTTAACAGCACGCCACCGCACAGGGAAGGGGGTTGTTAAGGCACGCACCCCGCACAGGGAAGGGGGGTTTTAACGGCACGCACCGCACAGGGAAGGAGGGGGTTGTTAACGGCACGCACCCGCACAAAGGAAAGGAGTTGTTAACGGCACGCCACCAGCAAGGGAAAGGGGTTGTTAACGGCACGCACCGCACAAGGAAAGGAGTTGTTACGGCACGCACCGCACAGGGAAAGGGGGGTGTTAACGGGACAGAGCCAGCACAGGGAAAGGGGTTTGTTAACGGACGCAACGCACAGGGAAAAGGAGGGGTTAACGGCACGCACCGCACAGGGAAGGAAGGAGGGGTAACGGCACGCACCGCACAGGGAAAGGAGGGGTTAACGGCAAGCACCGCCAGCACAGGGAAAAGGAGGTGGTTAACGCAAGCCACAGCAAGGGAAAAGGTGTTGTGACAGCAAGCACAGCACGGGAAAGGGGGTTGTTAACGGCACGCACGCACAGGGGAAGAAGGAAGGGGTGAAACGGACGCACCGCACAGGGAAAGGAGGGGTTGTTAAACGGCACGCACCGACAAGGGAAAGGAGTGGGTAACGGCACGCACACGCACAGGGGAAAGGGAGTTGTTAACGTCACGCACCGCACAGGGAAAGAGTTGTTAACGGCACGCACCGCACAGGGAAAGCAGTTAACGGCACACGCACCGCACAGGGAAAGGAGGTTGTTCGGACACGCACAGCAAGGGAAGGAAGTTGTGTTAACGTCACGCACCGCACAGGGAAAGCGTTGTTAACGTCACGCACGCACAGGCGAAAGCAGTTGTAACGAGCACCGCAAGGGAAAGAGGTCAGTGTTAACGGCACGCCACGCACAGGGAGGAAAGGAGTTGTTAACGGCACGCACGCACAGGGAAAGGAGTTGTTAAGGACACGCACCGCACAGGGAAAGAGGTTAATGGACCGTGTTAACGGCACGCACCCCACAGGAATGGAAGCAGTTGTTAACGGCACGCACCGCACAGGGAAGAGGGGTTTTAACGGCACGCACCGCACAGGGAAAGGAGTTTTAACGGCACGCACCGCACAGGGAAAGGGAGGTTAAAGGCACGGCACCGCACAGGGAAGGAGGGGTTTAACGGCACGCAACCGCAAAGGGAAGTAACAGGAACGGGAAGAGGAAAGAGTTGTTAACGGCACGCACCGCACAGGGAGGAGGAAGGGGTTTAACGGCACGCACGCACAGGGAGGAAGGAAAGTAGTGGTTAACGGCACGCACCGCACAGGGAGGAAAGGAGTTGTTAACGGCACGCACCGACGGGAAAGGAAAGGTTGGAGTGGTAACGGCGCACGCACCCGCACAGGGAAAGGAGGGTACGGCACACGCACAGGGGAAGGAGTTGTTAACGGCACGCACCGCACAGGGAAAGGAGGGTTAACGGCACGCACCGGCACAGGGAAAGGAAGGAGTTGTTAAAGGCACGCACCGCAAAGAGGAAAAGGAGGGGTGGTTAACGGCACGCACCGCAAGGGAAAGGAGAGGGGTTGGCGTTAACGGCACGCACCGCACAGGGAAGGGGGTTGGGGGTTGTTAACGGCACGCACCGCACAGGGAAAAGGAGGGGTTAACGGCACGCACCGCACAGGGAAAGGAGGTTGTTAACGGCACGCACCGCACAGGAAAGGAAAGGGGAGGGGCCGGAAGGGTGTTAAGGCCACGCACGCCGCAGGGAAAGGAGGTGTTAACGGCACGCACCGCACAGGGAGAAAGGAGGGGTTGTGAACGGCACGCACGCGACAAAGGGAAAAGGAGTGTTAACGGCACGCACCGCACAGGGGAAAGGAGAGTTGTTAAGGCACGCACCCACAGGGAAAAAGGAGTTGTTAACGGCACACGCACGCACAGGGAAAGGAGTGTTAACGGCACGCACCGCACAGGGAAAGGAGGGGTTAACGGCACGCACCGCACAGGGAAAGGAGTTGTTAACGGCACGCACCGCACAGGGAAAGGAGTTGTTAACGGCACGCACCGCACAGGGAAAGGAGGGGTTAACGGCACGCACCGCACAGGAAAGGAGGGGTTAACGGACGCACCGACAGGGAAGGAGGTTGTTAAACGGCACGCCACCGCAGGGCAAAGGAGGGTGTTAACGGCACGCACCGCACAGGGAAAGGAGGTTAACGGCACGACCGCACAGGGAAAGGAAGGGGTGTGTTAACGGCACGCACCGCACAGGGAAAGGAGTGTTAACGGCACGACCGCACAGGGAAAGGAAGGGGGGTTAACGGCACGCACCGCACAGGGAAGGGGGTTGTTAACGGCACGCACGCAACAGGGAAAGGGTTGTTAACGGCACGCCCCGCACAGGGAAAGGAGGGGTTTAACGGCACGCACCGCACAGGGAAAGGAGTTGTTAACGGCACGCACCGCACCAGGGAAAGGAGGGGGTTAACGGCACGCACCGCACAGGGAAAGGAGTTGTTAACGGCACGCACCGCACAGGGAAGGAGGGTTAACGGCACGCACCGCACAGGGAAAGGGAGTTGTTAACGGCACGCACCGCACAGGGAAAGGAGTTGTTAACGGCACGCACGCACCAGGGGAAGGATGTGTTAACGGCACGCACCGCAGCAGGGAAAGGAGGGGTTAACGGCACGCACCGCACAGGGAAAGGATTGTTAACGGCACGCAACCGCACAGGGAAAGGAGGAGGGGTTAACGGCACGCACCGCACAGGGAAAGGAGGGGTTTTAACGGCACGCACCGCCACAGGGAAAGAGGGGAGGGAGGGGTTAACGGCACGCACCGCACAGGGAAAGGAGGTGTTACGGCACGACCGCACAGGGGAAAGGGAGTTGTTAACGGCACGCACCGCACAGGAAAGGAGTTGTTAACGGCACGCACCGCACAGGGAAAGGAGGGGTTAACGGCACGCACCGCACAGGGAAAGAAGTGTTAACGGCCACGCAAAGCAGGGAGGAAAGGAGTTGTAACGGCACGCACCAGCAAGGGAAAGGAGGTTAACTGCGACGCACCGCACAGGGAAAGGAGGGTGTTAACGGCACGCACCGCACAGGGAAAGGAAGTTGTTAACGGCACGCAACAGCACGGGGAAGAGTTGTAACGGACGCACCGCACAGAGGAGAAGGAGGGATGTTAACGGCGCACGCACAGGGAAAGGATGTTAGGCACGCAACCAGACAGGGGGAAAGGAGGGGTAACGGACACGCACCGCACAGGGAAGGGGGTTGTTAACGGCACGCACCGCACAAGGAAAGGAGTTGTTAACGGCACGCACCGCACAGGGAAGGGGGTTGTTAACGGCACGCACCGCACAAGGAAAGGAGTTGTTAACGGCACGCACCGCACAGGGAAGGGGGTTGTTAACGGCACGCACCGCACAAGGAAAGGAGTTGTTAACGGCACGCACCGCACAGGGAAAGGGGTTGTTAACGGCAAGCACAGCACAGGGAAAGGGGTTGTTAACGGCACGCACCGCACAGGGAAAGGAGGGGTTAACGGCACGCACCGCACAGGGAAAGGGGTTGTTAACGGCACGCACCGCACAGGGAAAGGAGTTGTTAACGGCACGCACCGCACAGGGAAAGGAGTTGTTAACTGCACGCACCGCACAGGGAAAGGAGTTGTTAACGGCACGCACCGCACAGGGAAAGGAGTTGTTAACTGCACGCACCGCACAGGGAAACAGATTAACGGCACGCACCGCACAGGGAAACAGATTAACGGCACGCACCGCACAGGGAAAGGAGTTGTTAACTGCACGCACCGCACAGGGAAACAGATTAACGGCACGCACCGCACAGGGTTAAATTGTACGCACTGCTAGCTGAATTACTACAGTATGAGACCGTTTGTGCACCAGGGCAGCAGCGTGACATGCCTGTGATCTCGCGCACATCTCACCTGCTGCGTGTGCAGCTCGACGTGTAAGGACCGGGCGGCCGCTCCAGGCCCCTGCACCATCCCGACCCCGGGGCCCAGCACCGGCACAGCGTCCCTCCCCCCTCCTCCTCCGCGAGACCCGGCAACGTGGCCGGTAAGACTCATGGCGGCCGGAGCTTGTATACGAGCAGCCGCCTCCTGCTCTACATCCAACGAGCGCCGTCCCTCCCTTCCTTCCGGGTTTGCAGAGCGCGCGGCTGCGCGTGCCGTAATGCACTGAAGCACTGTCAAGCGCGTTGAAGCATAGGCACTGGCAGTCCGAGATGGGGACGCGCGCGTACGTCGCTGACTCCGCCCCCTAAACGTCGTGACTTTTGATTGGTTGGGGGAGATTTTCCACAACAACAACAAAAAAAACAAAGTACAGTAGGGAGAAGAGAAAAGCGAAGCAGGAGAGCGAAAGGGGGCGGGGCCGGGGAAAGCTTCCTGCGTTCTGATTGGATCCTGGCAGTGGTCACGGGGAAAGATTGGGCGGGGTTACAGTGAAGGGAGGCGGTGTTTATTACAGATGTTTATAGTTTCTTGTGGCCAAGTGTGGGGAGTTATAGTAACATCTTAATGAGAAACGTTACATAACAGAGTGAGTAGCATTGGCTGCTGAAAGTGAACAGCTCCCTGTACACACATACATACACACACAATTACGCTCGCAATTCCCCGCATTACATTATTTACCCGCTTGCCCGCCCGACCGCACCCCCGACTGCCCGCGCCCCCTGCTCCCACTCACCCACTCTGCCTGCCCGCTCCCCTGCTTGCCCGCCCGCTCGCGGATCATTCCGTCTGCTGGGGATGTTCACACCGCCCAGCAGAAGGAGGCGCGAGCACGCACAGGCAGCCATGCGCGCCGCATAGTGCTGTGTGTGCTCGAGCCCTAAGGGCAGGCCTAGCAAGAGCCAGAGAGTGTCAGCCTGAGGGGTGGATACTGATTGGGTCACATACTGGATGTGATGGCCTGTCAGTATCCAGATCTGTCTTGTTATGAGGCGGAGTTACTGTCACACCCAAAGGGTATAAATACTGGCACTCTCACAAAAGTGGGGGTCTCTTTTCTCCCCCTGTGGAGTACCAGCTACCCAGGTTCTCAGGCCGTGCGTATAGTGCCCGTGACGGGCGACGGTGACACGACGTCGCCCCAAAACAAATACATTGCCGCCGCGTGTGCTTATAGTAAGCGCGACGGTGACAATGCGACGGAGCGTCGCAAACTTTGGAAGCTGCCAATATTTGATTTTTCAAGGGCTGTCGCCTCATGTGACAGCCCCTGAACAAATCAAATGCCAGTACACCAGCGACACCACCGCAAAGCGAGATATAAGTTTTGCTAGCGGCGACGGGTGACGTCACCCGTCGCGTCACCGGTCGCGGGCACTATACGCGCAGCCTTAGGCTAAGGCCCCTGTCACGCCGCTGTAACGCGCGCCCGCACTTTTGGCAGCGCGTTCAGCCGATTCCCCGGTCTGCAGCTCACTGCAGGAGGAGAGACCGGGGGGGGGGGGCGTGGCGGAGGAGTGACGGGGGCGCGGCCATGACGTCACCCGGCAGGTTCGCCCTCATTGGCTGAACCGCCGGGGGGCGTGCCTAATCGCTCGACGCGAGTCCTGCTCTCAATTCTATTGAGAGCAGGAGTAGCTCTCGCGCGAGCGCTGCGGCCCCCCCTCACAGCGGGCCCGGCGCCATTGCGGGGAGGGCTCTCGTGTGCGCAGCGTCCGCCACAGCGGACGCTGTAGTAGGCAGCGGGGGCAAGGCCTTACAAGGAGGCCTCAGGAGGAGCACCATCACCATGCAGAAGGAAAGTTATGCAATGCTGTAAGATCAGAACCTACAATGAAAACCCTTGTACCATCATCTGCGTGATTCACTGTCTAAAGACAAAGAAAGGTGTCAGTATGGACCATCCTTCCATCCAAAGGATCCACACTGACTGGAGGCGCTGCAACCATGACTAAGGTACCCTGTAAACCCTGTCCTGTTCTCCCCACAACACCGCGGAGCACTCAGCCCTCTTGTTTTCACACAGGTACGCAACAACGCAAATATTATTTATTTATTTATTTATTTGTAAAATATTTTACCAGGAAGTAATACATTGAGAGTTACCTCTCGTTTTCAAGTATGTCCTGGGCACAGAGTTAAGACAAATAATACATGGTTACAAGTACAGTTACATAAATGAACAGGGTATACATTATATACAAGACATTGAATGCACAGTTAAAGAAAATATATATATTATGGGCGTATGAAACAGTTACAGACCAGATTAAAATGTGAGACAGCCTTAGATTTGAAAGAACTTAAACTGGTGGTGGATGTGAGAGTCTCTGGTAGGTTGTTCCAGTTTTGGGGTGCACGGTAAGAGAAGGAGGAATGGCCGGATACTTTGTTGAGCTTTGGGACCATGAACAGTCTTTTGGAGTCTGATCTCAGATGATAAGTGCTGCATGTGGTAGGGGTGAGGAGCTTGTTCAGATAGCTGGGTAGCTTGCCCATAAAGAATTTAAAGGCAAGACAGGAAAGGTGAACTTTGCGCCTAGACTCGAGTGATGACCAATCTAGTTCTTTGAGCATTTCGCAGTGATGTGTGTTGTAGTTGCATTGGAG
>WSYH01014953.1:0-14883 GCA_036426205.1 Ascaphus truei
GAGACAAAAATTAAAACATACAAAGTAATGTCCCCTAACCCCTTAATCACCATAGCGGTTATTAACTGCTACAGTCATTAAGGGGTTAACCAACCCTCACCCACCACTCGGGATGCCTACAATGGGACATGTGGTGTATGTAGGTTGTTTGCTGTGGGGTTGTTTGGCTGCATGGGTAGGGGCAGTGTGTGCAGCGTGTTTGTGTGAAAATGTGAAAGTCTGCAGGCGACGGTTGAGAGCTGTTGTGTCTGCTGCAGGCTGGAGTATTCTGGGAGTTAGTAGCTAGGTTAGGAGTAGCTATATGTAGGGAGGAATTAGGGACGTGGGTAGCTAGAGGGGTGGGCAGGTATTAATACGAGGCCCATTAGAGATTTCCCCAAGCCACCCCAGGTTGCGGGGTTAATCAGGGACAGGCCCTGGTTAGGGTTCCTGTCACGTTAGGGTTAGTTAGGGATAGATTAGGATAGCAGGCGGCTGCTGTTCCCGTGATTGGGTTTGCTCTTACGGAAGACAGGTGGTGGGACCCTCGTTGGGGTCCTGGAGAAGTACCTGATAGGATTCAGACGGATGCATCGCACGTCGACCGTTTGAGAAGAGTGTTGCAGGCCCTGGAGCAGGAGTGCTCGGAAGGTACCTCTCGGCAATTATGAGTGCACCAACGGGGCCCTTAGTGTAACTGTGACTGCGCAGTCACCACGTTCTCTACAAGAGTGCGGGACATTGGGTGGGTTCTTGGACCACTGGGGGGGCTTCAACATAGTGTTGGGGAGCGTCGCGAGACGTCGCAGTAAATGTCTTCCTCGTGAGAGGGGACACAGGTCATTATTGAATGTGATGAGTGTATGCATGTTAGAAAGCCATTAGTTTTTACCCCATGTGTATGTGATTGATTAGTGATGTCCTGCGAGGAACCACTCCCCCTCTGGCGACGGAGCCATCGCAGGTGGGGCGCCTGTGCATCGTGCAGTGAGTACCCCTAGTATAATTGCCCCAGGTTCTCCCAGTGAGGAGTCAGCCCCTCATGCGAGCCAACAGGTAATGCACCACACCTATGGTAAACCTTGTAAGTTCCCTTGCACCCCACCACTATATCGCGACGGGGGCGGGAAATAACACCGTTACAACCTGAATGGTTTTTGTTTTTTTTCTTTGTTATCATTTAAATTCACTTAAAAATACATATTATTAGAATCAGAATGGTTTATTCTCTTCAACAAAGAGAAACAACAGGACACACATACTGTACAATATCTTTACCTTCCCGATAACATTCGTGCCAGCAATTAAAACAGCTGGCCTAGGAAAATCTTCAGCCAAAAGCATTGTACATAGGAAAGGGCTGCAAGCTGTATGCTTTATGTCAGGACAGCAAGTTCAAGAATGAGCTACGGGCAGCTGTGCTGCAGTGCACGTGTGTGTCTTTTTTATGGAAAGCAGAGAGCAAGCAAAAAACAGAAAGGGATTGAGAGAGAGTGACTCAAAATGTTGAGTGTAAATGTCACGAATCAGTGATCAGAAAACAGAGATCATGGCATGTTACAAAATGAAACAATAGTGCTGGATTTTGGGTGGGTGCCTTAGCTCATCGGCAATCGAAAGATATTCACAAGTGCACTTTGGAACCAGAAGGACACCAGCAGTCATCACACGGGCACAATCTGTGCAAGCTACAACCGTAGTGTGCTTGCTAATTCCGTGATATCCTAAAGGTTGGTCTGATGAGGTTTCCATGAGGAGGGAGAAACTCTGCCACTAGTGGGACAAATGAGCATGGGGTTATTCTGGTAACTTGCGATAGTGCGATTGGATGCGTATCGCAAATAATTTTCCAATTTGACTTACTAGGACATTACTGCAACAGTGACCTGGCTGGAATATCCCCTGCTGTGTCAACCTGAATGCACCGTTAACTGAAACCCCCTCATTCCACCTGGTGTGAAAAGCAGGATAAAGCCATTAATTATTCATTAACTTACATCACTTGATTAGGGTAGCTCCAGTACGGGTAATACGATGTATTATGGATTAATATCAACAACTTCAAGTGGGACTGTTTACTTGTATCCATGATAAAAACAATTGAATTATTTTACCTTTGGGGGGGGGGGGGTGCGGGTTGTTTGAAAAATAATCCACGATCTACATCAGGGTTATCTATTTATATCTGTATATATGCCTTATCTGTTTATCTGTTAGAATGGGTGCGCAAACTGGGGGTCGCAAAGATTTTTGGGATGGCTCGCGGGCAGTTGCAGAGGTCCCGCGGCTCTCCCCAAGGCATTTAAATTAAATGACGGGGGATCGCGCGATGGACCGGTCGCAACCTCTACTTACCGAGGTTCAGCCAAAAAAGCGCCAGGACACGTATCCATGGCAACGCGCCTCAGAATGGACGCCACGGGGTCAAGTGACATCACGGGTTACCTGGGAAATAACTCAAATGACGCCACGGGTCACGTGGACAGCCACACGACCCCGCGGGCATCATTTGAGGCAAAGGAGGTCAAGGAGAGGGGGCACACCAAGGAGGAAGGAAAGCAGGCACTGGGTGGCGCAGCCGAAAAAGTTGCGCGCCCTGTTAGACTAATGAAGGTATGTCAATTACTGTTGCCAAAACCACAAAGCGAAGCGTTACCCTGTAGATCTTGTGGAATTGATAAACTCCTTATCATCAGAAGAAACTAAAATAAAGATGATAAACCCCTAAAGGGAATTTAAAAATAACTGCACTTTCCGATTTTAAAGGGTTAGCACATTAACATCTAAAATATGCCCCCCAAAACTGTCATTAGTTCACTTTGGTCCTAGGCGGGACATTCCACTTTGAATGTAAGTCAGCACAGTGTTAGTGTGTGTTGCTATTTACCTTAACAACTAAATAGGACCTAGGAAAACATTTTGACTGAGCTGCTCTTGTGGCATAATGGTGTATAAGATATTTGCACATCTTTGACCCTCCCTGCCTGTATTTGGGAGTGTTTACAAAGAACCATAGCAATAGTTAGTGAGTGATGAGAAAAAGCGTGCCCAGTAATGTTTAGATCATTCAAATTAATCACGTTTGTGGTATGCAGCCATCAATGTTTCCCTTTTATGGCAAAATTCCAACCAGCGTGAGCTGGCATTATATCTCTTGCAAAAGACATGGGGGACGTGTTGTAGTGTAATCTTTGCACTTCTTGACCTCTCATATTGAAGATATTCATTTTTTTTGTTGTTTAGTAATAATGTTTTTGTAAAAATAGTAACCCATTAATGAGTGACAAGCATCATAACCCAAGATGATACAATAATTAAAGCAATTATTTTGTTTATCATGGCATAAGGTTTAATTGGCACAAACAAGACTTACTCAAAAACTCACACAAAAAGGGACGCACTCACAAAAAAAAATTCCATGAGGCTGATAAATGCAAACACACACCTTGCCACAACAACTAGCCTAGTGCCAAATCACTTCAAAAGGTAAGACGACTAAGTTTTTTGTAGAAAAAGTTACATATGGATATCTTATTCATCTCAGCTCAGGCAAAAAAGTTTTTGCCAACCGCAATTTAATGAAGTCCAAAAATATACCAATTAAAAATGAAATAATAATAATTTATTAGTGGTGTGTTATATAGAAAAATATAATATATAAAACGGAAAACATTGTTGTTGCCTGTTTGCTTCAGGGCAATCTTGATTGGTCCACTTGGTCGGCACTAAGTCTCTGGCAACTATGATGTCTGTGGCCCGGCAACGCCCCACGCATGCCTCTCATTGGCCCCCCCTATTGCGTGGTTCTATACCCACCATTACCCAACTGCCCACACTCTCACCCGAATCGCCGACACAGCTACGCAGGGGGACGAGAGGGGGGACGGATAAGACGCAAACCCCCCGGGCAACTCTCCTATTCTCCTCCTCACCCGAAGCCCTGGCGACAAAAAGGTGAAGGGTGGGCACTGACTGTAGCCTCATGAGATCTCCGTGCAGCTCCGTTTGGGGAGAAGCTCCCAGTTCACTCAGGAGGGGGGGTGATAAGAGCGCATCGCTTATCCTCACCACACGCGGGCACGTTCTCTCTGCCCTCCCTCAGAGGGCGGACATGACCGACGGAGCGAGGGGGTGGGGGAGGGGTGGAGAGGGGGGAATGAACACGCGCAGTGGACAAGGGTGGGGGGGGGTGAATCTGATACAGCCACCAGACTCCCCACACACATGAGCAAGAACTGCAGGAGGTCCTGGGCATTGCGCTTTGGTATCAGGATGCGCCAGGATAGGAGTGCACACTGGCTCGTTACCTAGGGCCCATCTCCCCGGAGGATTGTACACAGTGCGGCCTAGCCGGGCGGGTTCTGGTCGAGAAGAGAAGTAAAGTGCGGAGTGGCCATTGCGTTTCTTCCTATTCACACGACGTTCCAGGCTGTCCCAAAGAACTGTGAAGGCCCGAGCTCTACCCACCGCGAAGGGCGGTACGGGTGCTGATGCGGGAGAGCGGGGAGGGAGATCTTCACGGTGCCCGGCTGCAGCCAGCACATGAAGGTGGGAGAGATGGACGAGGCGCTGCGAGCTGGTGGGGGGATCCCCATTCCACCGCAGAGGCTTGGAGGAGGGCTGTGATGGAGTCCCGCAGGGCACGGGTGAGGGGGAAGTGCGGCTTCCCCATCCGTCAATACAGAATGGGGCCGTCCCGAATCTGGGGTGGCCCCCCAACCACCCACCCAAGATTCACCCCCCGCACCACAAAGAGTCACAACCCCATCCACAACCCACCCAGATATTCACCCCCCCCACACACCCACCAAAGATGGCACCCCCCACCCAATAACCCAAGATTCACCACCCACCCACGATGCACCACCCCAGCAAACAATTATAGGGAGGTACCATCCCCGTCAACGCCGGGTCTCTCAGCTAGTATATATGCTGCAGCGGCGCACAAGTGAGATGCTTTTAGGGGGATATGTTAAGATAGAGAGAGAGAGAGGAGACAGAGACACAGACAACAAGACACAGACACAGACTACACCAAATGACACAGACACAGACAGAGAGAGATATATATATATATAATATATATAAATATAAATAAATAATACTGAGGTGAAGTTTGGTGAGTGAAAAAAAAAGTGACAAACACCCTCCACGGGAAAGCAAATATGCCAAATATAACTGTATGCTCATCTACAGTCTTTGGCAGCGTCGGCAGGAGGGTGGTCAGTCCTTCCTAAGGACATGCAGATGAGCATACTCGTTATATTTGCATATATATATATATATATATTTACATATAATATATATTATATAGATAATATATATAGAGATATTATCTATATATATCACTTGGTGCGCCACTGCCGCAAGGGTTCTGGAAAATTACATGCAAATGGTGACAAGTTGTCACCTTGGCCTAATCCATTTTACTGGAACCCCTTATAAGCCAAATTACTCTGCTATTCACATAGCCTTTTAAGACACAGCATGGGTTAGATGCAATGCCGTCAAACCCTCACGACATAAAAATAGAAAATAAAACATTTGTAGAGGAAATGTTTTACTAATTGACTTTTAGGCCCTATTTACTAAGCAGCTTCTGTATAAGACAGGGTCCAGGCTTGAAAGGACACCTACAGCTCATTGATTTATGGCAGAAGGCTTGATCGCAAAGATGCCATGTATGTATAATTGATTGACTACTGTACAGCAACAACAGTGTAGCCGCCGTATTTACAAATACAATAATAGTACAAACAATTGGGAAAATAGCCGCCACAACCTGTAAACAAAAATCTAAGGCAAAGGGAGGTCCTTTGCCCCCAATGAGGCTTACAGTCTAAAGTGGACATTACGAGAATTACAGTTACGTAGTAGAAGTTAAGTGCATTAATTTAAACGTGCCAAGTCATGACGATCAAGTGAATCTGACGTCCGGGTAGCATTGGCAAGATAATTTTAATGAGATTCTATTTGAAGAGGGGTTTTTTGAACATGGAAAGTGAAGTAGGTTGATGCATATTGAGTGCGTAAGAGAGCTCCGAGAGTAATAGACGCGCATGGAGAGGTATAGGTTAGTCAAAAGGTTTGACACGAGAGGGCTGTAAAGGTAAAAACTTTTGGGGGGGGCATAGATGAGACACCTTGTGGTGGCGCGTAGTAAGAGACAAGTAGCCCATTATGCTATATACCACCCCAAACGCACCCCTTGACACAACAAAGGGAGAGAAAACATCTGTGCACAAAACCGTGCAACCTGGAGGACCTGGAGAAATATACTAATAGATAAGAAAAGTAATGTAAATGACGAAAATTAGCATATGTCCCAGGCATCTCAGGTGGTGCTCCTATTTGGCAAAACGTTTTGTCATGTAATCTAATTTGGGGGGAAAAAAAAAACATTTTTTAAATTTTGCAAATGCATTTCAGACAGTTTTGCACATCTGTATTATGGAAGAGAGGGGTGAGGCAGGGAGGCCAGATAACGATTTTTTTTTTTTTGAAATACGAGAGAACAAGAGGCATGTTTGTTTTTAGTAGTTGAGGAAACAGAGGAAGGGGGGGGAGGGGTCTTTTCAATGTTGTGGATGAAGAAGAAAATGGCAAGCTTAGTAACAGAGTTTATGTGAGTGGGAAAAGAAAATTGAGGTAGGTTCGAAATGCCAATGTATAGAACTAGATGTATTGTTATATATAAACGTGATGCCTGTCCAGATTCACTCCATCGGCTTTTGTTTCTGAGTGCCATCATTCTAGATATAGCAGGGTTCATTGAACCTCAGAAGCTTAAAAGCCTTCCTTCATTAATGAGTTGAATCCTTTCCAACTCCCACCCAACTCCGGGCTAGAGTACCGAAAAGTTTTAGCCTGAGTAAGTGGAGAAGAAAAAAGTCCTCCAGCGCGTGGAATCAATTCGTTCACCCCAATGTATGGATAGGGAGGAAAAGAACGAAAAAAACCAAAAACAAAGAGATAAAGACAGTAGTTCATGTGTGTATAAAAATATAGCATAAATGCGTTTTTTCTTTAAAACATTCACCTTACATGTGACTAATTCACAATAGGAAGCAACTCCTCCACACTATCCACAACGATGTCGTCACAAAAGTAGCTTCCCTGGCTGTAGACAGCTAGTTGAGCTCCCGTTGGTTGCCTTCACCTTAGGAAGTTCAGATACTGCACTACAGCTTTAAATAGCTACACAAAAAAGTAACAGTTTTGTTAAACAGCTACACAAAGCAAAAAGCTTTAAACAGCTACCCAGAGCTAACAGCTATACAGTAAACAGACGATGCAGCACTGCCACACAGATCGTGCATTATATCACAGCAGATCACTCACTATCCCGAGTCCACCCTCTGCACAGCTACACAGTGAGGGCAGCCATACACCTACCCCTGCGCCATGTCCCACAGCTAGGTGCTACCAAGGGCCATGACACCGGACATCCGTCAGGATCACAGGGCAGAGCCAGGGTACCTGTAAGTACAGGTATCACTAGCTGACTGTGCAGGACACCGGACATCTGAGACAGCGTCCATCGTTGATGCTATAATAGACCACACGCTACACGCACTAGTAAAGGCCTTAACATACACCTACAGCATGGCAGAACTCAGACCCTCACCGCCACCATGCAGGGAGAAGTGAACAAACTCAGACGCTGAGACCATACCCAAAACTGCACAGACGAAAGAGAAGGCACCAGGACCTAAGAGGACAGTTACGCCTTCAGAAAGGTCCCCGTGAGAAATATTAAGCTGATCATTGACAAGCACCGTGACAAGTTAGAAAAGCTGGAAAAACTGGACTTGAAATGCTAATATTGCAGAATTGGAAATTATGATGAAAAGAGCTCGAGCAGACAATAATTCTATTAAGGTCTAACAACTCATGCTACGAGCGCTGTCAGAGGAAACATACATAACCTACTGACAGGACTAATACGGGGAAGGGAAAGCCTTGCAAGAGCGAGACTTTACAGAAAAATATTGATATGACAAGTGACAGCCATGTGCGGACTGCCTATCACAGAAGTTGAGAGTAGGAGAAAGGACATTGCACGAGGCGCGAGTGACCGATCAAAACGGCTCAGGTGAATCGAGCAATCATCAAGGTCAGTTCAATCAGAGCGGCCCCGCCTCTTAATTCCCCATGGACATTTTCTATGTCACGCGTCCCAACAACCGGAAACACATCTCCCTTAAATGCCTCCTCTTTTCTTCAAACACTCCTCCCAACTTCACTCAACTTCCGTACCGACCTGTGCTTCATCACTATTCGAGTCAATCCGAGCCTTAATTACTCTTCACCCCTCTCAAACTATACACCTCCCTTTCCTTACTCATTCCACTTGATCCCGCGATAATTCGCCATTTCGCCTCTTACGCCTGCCTAGCGTTCACGCCTTGCATCTCTTCTAGACCTCTTCCCACCACCCTACATCCTATCTTCCCCTTTATGCCCCCTTCTGTCCAACGTCCTGCACTCCCCTACCCCCCCCCTCCGATGTCATTCTACCTCCACCCATCCTTGGGTGGGGTGGTCCGCTCTTTCCATCCCCATATTTGCCCTCTATCTCGTTTCATATTTGGTTCAGCTTGGTTTCTCGTTGATTTATTGTCTCTAACCCCCCCCCCCCCCCCACCCCCCCCGGTGTCCCCCCGCCCTTCCCCCCCCTAACGCATCTAGCGGAATAAGCCAGGTGGGCCTCTGGCCACCACCGCTGCAGGCCCACTGCCGCCGCTCTGGGCGTACAGGAAGACGAGGGATGTGCCAACCTCAAGCTCCACAACACCAATAAAGAGAGGGGAAGTCGCGCCGCAAGTAGCCCAACCAGATGAAGTCGTAGAAGCCAGCAGCCTGACCAGGATGTCGGGGAGCTATCTACAGTCGGCATGAACCAGAGGCACTCCAGCCCGATGCAATGAAGACTAGTGAGAGCCTCCCCAGTGCTACAAACACCAGTGCACCATCTCAACACTCCAGGAGAGGAAATCAATAAGCCGAATTACTCGCAAAATCCACCTGGAGAACGATGCTGTTTTTCAAAGGACACAATACTGGGATAGCCACACAGGCGCCACCAGTGATCCCACACTCTCCCCGCATATGGATGCAAAACAGGTCTCGCAATCAGGTAGGCCCACACGGAGAACACCCATATACTCACCACTAGCCAGCGTAGACAGTTATGCACGTCTACACCAAGGAACAGGGCAAACTGCAAGGTTCCTCCCCCAGGCCAATCAGCTTTGCGCAACCACACAACTCAACACATAACGACACACCCATGATTGCACGACTGACCCACTCGACGTACAACTCCAACACTCTGCACAAACACTGCAAAACAAGATGGCAGACAGGACATGCGAAGAGGCTCTGGATAAGGTCAGCAAAACATATAAAACTACGCCACACAAAATAGGTTCTGACCTAGAATGGAAAACACAAGCAAAAAATGGGGGGGGACAGCACAGGTTGGGGACTACACAGACGTTCAAACCACGATAATGGTTGGAACTCCGTGAGGTGGGATGAAAGGTGACATATCAGGTGGAACACTTACACGGCTTGTGAAAATGCTTTCAATCAAGGTATTTCTTTTACTTTGCTGCTCTCTTTATCACACGCACACACTTCGCCGCACGGGTCTCTTGCTCCTCTGGTCTGAAGTAAGCCTAGTCTTCTCTGCAGGAAACACTCGTGGTGTTTCATCGAGATGAAATAGAGTAAAACAAATTGTGAGGGACAAGACAGTCAAATAATAGATAGTTCTGGGTAGACGGTTGTTTAAATAAATATGCAGAAAAATGCTGCATCCACTCACACGGGAAAGCGTGAGTGTCTCGGAGGGAGGTGGTTCTTTGATGGCACCTCACTGGCAGGGCTGTATGCACTCTTCCGTCTTTCCACTAAGGAAGTGGGACACACCAACGCACTGAAGGGGCAGAGGCTAGGTGACAATATGGAACCATGGTATAGGTCTAAGGGAAACTCACACGGCCAGTGTGAGTAGAGATGAAATGGTATCTCGTTCCCCTCTATGTAACTCCCACCCCACAACTCCACACCTTCAGCTGAGATGTAATAATAGAGTGCCTGGTTGTTGTTAAACACAGTGGTTATACAATGGGAAAGGGAAGTGATATGACTATTAAAACCAAAAAAAACCGCACCCCCAAACAAAACGTTTAAAAAAAAAGCACCACCATCCACCCTCCGCCCCCACCACATGCCCCACTCCTCCACAGCGTAGGTTGAGCATAAAAACAGCCAGTCTATCAGAAAAAGCTTTGGAAGGATTCTCAACGTGCGCAGCTAACTCTCCGGTCCGGTGTAGTGCTGCCCTCTGTTTCCTGCCCTCCTGACGTGGCCTGGAGTGCGTAGTTAAAAAAGTACTCAGGGATTGTAGCACCGCGTTTAGCCCCCTTCTTAGGGCTCTCGGCTCGTAAAAGGGGGAAGGCTGGGTCATGGCGTTATGTAGGCGTCCTCAGCAATCCGATCCTGTCCCTGAGTTCCTCCCTGTCTGGCCAGACATCACTCCATCGATCTTCAGCAGGTTCAACGTAAGAAAAGTGAGCGCCTCAAAATCGAGCTTACACTCCTCTCAAATTAAAGTCTGCTTCAACCTACATCTGCGAACAGATTGCAGATCTGTGATAACAATAAAACGTAGATTTTGTAAGCCATAACTCTATCGGCGCACCTGTAAACGGGTTTTTACTCTGAAACATGTTAAACTATGCAATTAATTGTATACCAGGAACCCTATGGACCATGCCAAGGTTGAAAGGTTGCTAATTCAAACATAAAGTACCAATGAATTATTTCACGTTAATTTCAAAAGAGATGTATAAAATCTTAAATAAATTATTAAATGAATACGGATCACAGAGTTCATTATATAAATCATGATTAAATGATGGAAATTTCTAATTAAATCCTACAACATACTAAAACATTTGTTATACTAAAACACTCAACCCAACATATATTTTCACATAAAATTTGTTAAAAAATATTGGTAAACAAAAAAATTGCAACATAGATGTGATCAAAAAACGTCATATCTGTGGTTCTGCTGAAGGGGTCATCTGAAATAGATCAGGGACAAACAGAATAAAATCACATGTGATAGGTCAGAATGGGTGCAAAGTCGGGCTTAACTAGTTCTAAGAAACAGCTGATGGTTCTTTATAAAAACATATGATGGCATTAAAGTACCCATTTATAACTCCTAAAGAATCAACGTCTATCCCCAAATGTTATGGGCTTAGCGAGACATACCTGGCAGTAGATGACGCCCGATGCGATAGGTTATGTTCAGCCCCACTCTCGGGTTAGGGTCTTCAGTTTATAATCCAGTAGGTCGCTTGGCAAGTTCAGGAGTTATCCCCGCCTTCCCAATGTGGGCCTCTACTCTCTACAATAAAGTTGTAGCTAAAGCCTTCAGGGTTACCTCCCGGGCACAGCGGAAATGCCTTAGATAACATGGCCCCCCCCCTTTGCTGTGTCATCACCTGCCTGCGTCTGTTGCCCAATGGACTACAGTATTCGGACCCTAAGAGGTCTTGACGTACGGCCCACGTACTGGAGGCCACAAGGGCAAGCAGCAGGTAGCCCAAACATACTCAGTTTCGACAGTTATCATTTGTTTTGTTAACCTGGTGGTATTGGAAAGGCTCTAGAAGGCGTGATTGGAGCCTGAAGCAGTCGAAGATGCATCTTCAAGAGAGTCGAAAAACTCCCCAGAATTACGGCCAAAAGACCACTAAACGAAGTTACGGGAGATCTGAGCTCTGCTGCCAGGAATTGGAGTCATACAAAAGAGAAGCAAGTTCACTTTCCCCTTTCCTCTTATTGAGCGTCTTCGCGAAGCCGCCAGAACAAAAAATGATCCCAGTTCATTCCTAGTACACCAACTGCACCCGTGCAAGCAACCCTAAAGAATGAAGGCCCGGTGACAAAATACGGCTGGTAGCACCAGAAACTTCTATCCGGTCACAGGGGGACCGATGTGCTCCTATAAACATCCCACAAGTCCCAATCATTATTACCGCTCCAAGCAGGGAAACAGGGGACCCAAACAGGATTATGCCCTATACACAAGAAGCCACACTCACTAACAAGGTAATGGGTTTAGGATGATCTCTTACTCAACCAAAATGTAGGATACCATCAAGCAAAAGAAATAAATTATTGGGAAGAAAACACCAATGGCCACAGTTGAGGAAAAATTGCAGAGAAGAAACACTGGTCAATACTCACGGACGAACCTGACCTTAAATAAGTTTTTGGGTGAAGAGCCGATTTACCAGTGACGATCACCCATTTAGCGATTACGCTGGTCACAGTCATTAGATCCCTCATGTTAATCCAACGTAACCTTTTCTGTCCACATTTGATATTAAAAAGGTTCTTTCAATTTTCAGTGGTTGTCAGCAGGCCGATTTACAGTATTGCAGCAAAAGATCCTATTTGTTTTTATTAGTGTGGATTTGAGCTTATGTTCAAATTATAATATCTGAATTGTCGGTATCAAAGGTTTTTTTTTTTACTATGTTGACGGGGCCCGTGCAATTTGATTATTACTGGGCCGGAACTTTCTTCTTACTAACACGGCTGTGTACCATGGAGTTCTGGGAATGCCACACTGTTCACCCGGAGCATGACGGGCGCCTTTGGGCCTTCCCAGCCGGGGTCATGCACGGCTGACGCGGCGGTTTATGTGTTAATTAATGAATGGTTCAGGATTTACTAGCTTGCAATGATCGAGTGTCCGCATATGGCAATAAATTCATGAATGTTAATGCAGTATATATATTATATATAATACATATATATATATATAACGTATAACAACAGCCCCGTATAACAACTAACATAAGTACGTACACATACATTAATGAATATGCACATAATGAGACTATGGGCCGTCGGGGGCCAAGATGTGTTTGGCCAGCAGAGAGAGAACCGCCTGCTCTCCTGGCGCAACATCGGGCACATTCAAAATTATTAAAAATACATTTTATCATAGTGTACATGTGGGGGACTCCGGAGCTGAACCGGTTGGTTTCAGGGCGGGGGACCCCCTGCTCCCGAGATACAGCCCCCTTATGAGGTGCCGGTATCCCTCTGCGTTTTAAAGGTCCGATCACGTGACCGGCCTGTAAAGCAAGCAGAGGGATACCGGCACCCCCTAAAGGGGCCTGTATCTCGGGGAGCAGGGGGTCCCCGGACCTAAAACCACAGGGTTACTGCTCCGGAGACCCTCTGCACAGCTACACTGTGAATAAAAAACATATAAATAAAAAAACTCCTTGCTTACCTTAGCGGCTATGTGCTATTGGTAACGAAGCAGCATTTCTGTATTTTAATAATATTGTATACAGTGAGCAGGGGGTTCCCTGAGCCAGAAATTAATGCTCAGGGACCCCCGTGCTCCTGCACAATATTATAAAAATACAGAAATGTGCTCATTACCTTAGCGTATAGGCTAAGGCAATGAAGGGGTAACTCACCGTGCCCGCTTTATTGTGGTAGCGGGGGTGGTGAGGGGGTATTTGGCCCTTGGTGTGAGTTAGACTTGCGGGGGGGTTGCGGGTGCACTTAACCCCTTCACGGCGTAGCAGTTAATACCGCTACGGTCAGAAGGGGTTAAGCCCTCCCGCTAACCCCCCGCAAGCCCTAAACACCACCGTTGGGGCTAATACCCCCTTCCCACCCCCACTACCACAATAAAAAAAAACTCAACACACAGACAGCGCCAAAAAAAATAAAAAAATCTAAAAAAATAAATGACTATAAATAAATACATTGAATACATTTTATTATAGTGTAGATGTGCAGGGGGTCTCCGGAGCTGAAACGCTTGGTTTCAGGTCGGGGGACCCCTGCTCCCCGAGTACAGCCCCCTTTATGATAGGTGCCGGTATCCTGCGTTAAAGGTCCCGATCAACGTACCGCGCCTGTTAAAGCAAGCAGAGGGATACCGGCACCCCCTAAAGGGGGCCTGTACTCGGAGGAGCAGGGGGTCCCCAGACAAAACACAGCGGTTTCTCCCGGAGAACCTTCTGCATCTACATGTGAAAAAACAGTATAATAAAACATTATTACTATGCAGCAGCATTTCTTTAATAATATGTACAGTGAGCGGGGGTTCCCTGAGCCAGAAATTAATGCTCAGGGGACCCCTGCCTCCTGCACAATTTTATTAAAAATAAAGAATGCTGCTTCATATACCATAGCGTATAGCCGCTAAGGCAATGAAGGGTTAAGGCAGAATAAAACATAAATACATACATACTGTACATATTTTTAATGTGTGTTTAAACCTCCCTGCCTTCACGGTAATCTATGTTAAAAAAAACCCTCCCATTGTGTGTGAAGCTTCCCTGCTTCACTGTAATCTATGTAAAAACCCTCCCCCCTTATTGTGTGAAGCTTTCCTGCTTCACTGTAATCTATGTAAAAACCCTCCCCCTATTGTGTCTGCTAAGCTTCCCTGCTTTGACTAATCTTGTAAGCCCCCTCCCCTATGTGTCAGTTAAATCTGCCTGGCCTGTGTTTTTGTGAGTGCAGTGTACTGTATGTAAATGTGGGGAGGGGGATCCCGTGAAATAACCACACCACACCCACACCACTACCCACGGCCCCTCCGCGCTGCTTGCTGAAAAACAGAGACAAAAATTAAAACATACAACAAAGTAATGTCCCCTAACCCTAATCACCATAGCGGTTATTAACTGCTACAGGTATTAAGGGGTTAACCCCACCCTACCCACCAATCGGGATGCCTAACATCCTCCCACACTAACCCCCCCCCCCAGTGAGGCCTAACCACCCAGTACACAAAAGGGAGCCTACCCACATTACCGTTGGGAAACACCCACCACCACA
>WSYH01014954.1:0-12367 GCA_036426205.1 Ascaphus truei
TGTAGCGATCCCTGTTTTTATCGTATTGAGCCACAATTTATTGGAGGGTATTGGTGTGTATCACCGGCTTTTTCCTGTATCTATGATCATGCAGACGCAAAAGGCGAAAGGTCGTGTTAGAACCAACTAAGAAACGACAGTCACTGCCAAGCAATGCACCAGCACCGGCTTCCAATAACGGTCCCATCGTCATTGACAACCCTTGCTGTCTGTCCAGCAAGCCTGAGCCAGATTTTGCGTGCAGTTTCGATCAAGCTTGCATGTACCTAAGCAATTTCCAGCCTCATCAGATGACTACAGGTGTAGTAGTCCCGCTGCCAACTATCGACGTGGATGATCAAGAACACTGGACTGGCAGTGGCCCAGCGCCGGCGCCAGCTGAATGGGAAATTCTATGGTGAGTATTGTTGCCTTATTATTTTCTGTGTTTTTTTTATTTTGACAATACAGTATCAATATCGGTGCGATTCAAAAGTCAAGCGATTCTCCTGTAAGCAATATCATTGGCTGAGCGACTTCTCCAGTACTGTACTGCAGATACCGAAAAATTGGTGGAACGTTAGGCGCATGCGCATTGTAACCTTCTTTAAACGCATATGCATGTCATTACATCGCCGGTAGGCGCATGCGCATGTGAACAGGAGACGCCCCCCGAGAAAATTATTGGTGGGACTGGCTGGTAATTTCTTTAGGGGGCTGACCATTACAGTAAAACTTTTCTTTTTGTTTTTCCTCAGAAAAGAAAACGGCTAATGGAGGGATTTCGATGGATAATATCGCTTTGTGTAACAATGCCTGCACATTGCTGAATCGGATTTAAAAACCCACGTACCGGAGTCTACAGTTTAGTGGCCGTTGTTATTGATTAGGATAGAATACTGTACCTGAAACAGTACAGTATGCTGATGTTTTCCAGCCGTACAGTATACAATACTTTTTTATATACAGTATACTGTGTAATAAACCCGAAAAAATAAAAACTATGCATTTATTCTACATGTATTACAGTACTGTACATACAGTATGTGTTTTCTATACAGTACCAGTACATACAGTACAGCACAGTATGTGTCTTCTATTTTTTTTAATACTCTTGTACTGAGCATGCCTACAGTATACAGTACAGTATGCCTGGACAGTAGTGTACATTCTAGAAACACTGTATTTTGTTACAGTAGCGAGGGAGCCAATGGAACAATGTAAAACAAATCAACATGTTCTTTTATTGGTGGAGTAAGTACAAAAACATTTATTTACAAATACTGTACAATGTAGAAACATTTTAAGTGCACAGCAATTCAAAACATCAACAGGTGTATGGTTTACTGCTATAGTAGTGAAAACATTTATGTATAGAAAGTAAAAACATTTACAGTCAGTCAGTATGGTTTACAGTCACATGTTTTAAAAACAAATTCTTTATTCATAAAATATACATCTCCTTTATTAAAGAACGGCAAGTCAAAACATATACAGTGGGATGGTGTGCAAAACAGTCTGCACCAGTACAGTCCTCGAGGGCAGCAAACAGGCCCGGTTTTCAGGGTAGCCTTTGAAAACCGTGCCTGTTTGCGGCCCTCAGGGACTTGAATTCTGCAGGTCCTGTGTGTGTGTGTACGATATTTTCTCAACCCAGGGGGAGCATGTAGGGAAAAACACAACAAAAAAGAAAACACACTAAGTGCAGACAATATTGTTCAGGTGTGAGATAATGTGATGCTTGGCCCCTATGTGCTGCCTACTCACAGAATGTCAGTAGGATATGTACAGTGGCGGGATAGGTGGAGTCTGGTGAGTCCCTCTGGACGTGGACGGGAAGCAGCTGGGACTGAAATATAAGTAGCAGGTGTACATGGAAAGATAAAGACAGACCTCCATGGTGCAGATCAATGGTTTACAGATAAACTTTATGTAGTAATAAAAATGTGCACTCACAATGTATAAAATAAATACAGGCGTTTTGTCACTATATAAGTGATAGGAAGGTAAGGGTGGTTGCCGCAGCTCACCGCACTGCCGATATCCCGGACAGGTCTTATCCGCAGGCTCCCTGTGTTCCTCTCTACACCATAACAGTGTGGGGATCTCCTGCTGCGGTATCTCCGGCGCGCCGCGTCACTTCCGGTGGGCACGATCAGCTCCGTCGCGTCACTTCCGGTTCGGCAGCAGATTGACAGCTCGCGGGCACCAATCCTCTCACCTCCTGGGCGGGTCCACCCTACGCGTTTCGCCAATGAAATGGCTGGCTTCGTCAGGAGTATGGACCCCCCCCCTTCTAGTGTTACCTTATATACCTTGTTTAATTGCTGGTATTATTAACCCCTGCAGTTCTGGTGTGAGGTCTATGAGCATGGTTGGATGTGTTCACATTATCATTGTAAAAGACCAGGGTTGAAGTTGGGGGATATAAAATACAAGTCCAACAAAATATTATAATTAAATAATTAAATAATTAAAATTAAAATTAGGCTGTTTGGAGTGGGGGGAAGATAAGAGGTATACAAAAATCGCAAAATATATATATTTAAAATGTATAGACTACAAAATAAACTAAAAAATATATTAAAAAATATATAAAAATTCTAATCAAAAATGTGTATAATATTTTATTATGAAGCAATTTTTATAATCATGAAAATGTTGTAATAAAAAATGTTTCAATAAAGTTCAGTAGTGTAGATAGATCTAAGTCCATCTGCATAATAATGAGGATGTGAATACATCCCAAGGCGATGCTCCAGCACACTAAATGATCAGAGAGAGATAACAAATGACACAGATACAACACAGACTATAATTCCATGAAGTTTTTCAGATAGAATCATGTTTGACATGCAGGACAGATCACGTAATCTATGTCCTTGAGTGCCCGTGCAAGTTGCAGTACGTGGGCAAAACAGAAAGACCAGTAAGAACCAGGATACTGGAACACCTTAGCAGCATTAAGAGGCAACTAGTCACTCATAGTGTTCCGAACCATTTCTTAGAAAAACATCAGGGGGATCCCAAAAGACTAACGTATATGCCCATAGAATTAGTCAAACAGCACTGGCGTGGAGGAGATAGGAACTTAGAACTTATCAAAAGAGAGTCCTTCTGGATCCATAAATTGAGATCCCTCCATCCCAGAGGCCTAAACATGGAAATAGACGTGGCCCCCTTTCTGAAATAAAATCCTTGCATTAATTTTATATGATTTTTATATGAATTTTATATGAACCTTATATGTATTGTTATATGTATTCTAATGTGGCTTTCGTTCCTTTCCATTCACCCCTTCCCTCCGTAGGTGAACAAGAAGACTCCGTTACCATATGCGTCGTTTATATGTTTTTTATAAATATATATTTTTTAATCTTAGTGTAAGTTAGTAAGATCTTGTGTATTAGGTCCGGTTCAGAAAGGATCAGAGGTTTTTGAAGTATTATATAAATATGTGCATTAAGCATAATTATCATAACCCAACCAGTAGGATTGTAATGAATCTCCATGCTGCTACTACACTATCCCTTTAACAAGAGCTATAACTATGCTGATCATTTAGTGTGCTGGAGCATTGCCTTGGGATGTATTCACATCCTCATTATTATGCAGATGGACTTAGATCTATCTACACCACTGAACTTTATAAAAACATTTTTATGCTTTTAAAAATATTTTTATATTAAAATAAAGTTTTCAAATAATAATATACACATTTTTGATTAGTATATATATTTTTTGATATTTTTCTAGTCTATACATTTTAAATTATTTATTTTGCGCTTTTTGTATACTTCTTATCTTCCCCCCACTCAAAACAGCCTAATTTTAATTATTTAATTATTTAATTATTTTATTATATTTTGTTGGACTTGTATATTATAATTCCCCCAACTTTAACCCTGGTCTTTTACAATGACAATGTGAATGCATCCAACCATGCTCATAGACCTCACACCAGCACTGCAGGGGTTAATAATACCAGCAATTAAACAAGGTATATAAGTTAACATTAAAGGGGGGGGTCCATACTCCTGACGAAGCCAGCCATTTCATTAGCGAAACGCGTAGAGTGGACCCGCCCAGGAGGTGAGAGGATTGGTGCCCGCGAGCTGTCAATCTGCTGCCGAACCGGAAGTGACGCGACAGAGTTGATCGTGTCCACCGGAAGTGACGCGTCGCGCCGGAGACACCGCAGGAGGAGATCCCCACACTGTTATGATGTAGAGGGGGACACAGGGAGCCTGCGGAAAAGACCTGTCCGGGATATCGGCGGTGCGGTGAGCTGCGGCAACCACCCTTACCTTCCTATCACTTATATAGTGACAAAACGCCTGTATTTATTTTAAACATTGTGAGTGCACATTTTTATTATTACATAAAGTTTATCTGTATACCATTGATCTGCACCATGGAGGTCTGTCTTTATCTTTCCATGTACACGTGCTACTGACATCCCAGTCCCAGCTGCTTCCCGTCCACGTCCAGAGGGACCCACCAGACTCTACATATCCCGCCACTGTACCTATCCTACTGACATTCTGTGAGTAGGCAGCACATAGGGGCCAAGCATCACAATATTTCACACCTGAACATTATTGTCTGCACTCAGTGTGTTTTTTCTTTGTTGTGTTTTTCTCTACATGCTCCCCCTGGGTTGAGATTTGAAACTTTTGACATCGGACATAGGAATATCAGACAGAGAACCCTGCTGTCAAATCTGAAACCTTTGATATCAGGCGTAGGGATATT
Organism: Ascaphus truei; assembly: GCA_036426205.1. Classification (NCBI taxonomy): domain Eukaryota; kingdom Metazoa; phylum Chordata; class Amphibia; order Anura; family Ascaphidae; genus Ascaphus; species Ascaphus truei. The sequence goes on from WSYH01014954.1 coordinate 4,735, forward strand.
ATATGGTAAGAGAAACAAACTTTAGGGGAACTTGCAGGTAAACCTGAAAACTTAGAACCAATCATGAAAAACTACAGATTGCAGGAAAAATCACAGTATGCAGTAACAAAATAATAGAAGCACTCTTGTCTTTTGAAATGGGAACCCTGTGAACAGCAGTGGTCCAACCAGTGATGCAGAGACAAGCCTTATCCAGGAAATGAAAAGTCAGAGTCTAAAAAGGTGGCAACAGGTACTGCAAGGGTTAACCCAGGCACTGCACAAAAAGAAAAATCTCAAAGAAAGCTGCAATAGTCTCTGCAGCAACAGTTTTAGTCTCAGCAAAAATGTTTTTTCGTTATGAACGCAATACTTCTTGCAGAACACTTAGCAGCAAAAAAAAAACCTTCCCAACAGGGATCTTTCCAAAAAAGAAACGAAAGTACTTATCTTCAACCATGCGGATGTGGTCTGCTGCAGCAGGCAGGAAAGGGTGTAGACAGAAGAAGAATCTGTTCCAGCGAGATCCAGAAGTGGCCTTTGCTTTCTGTCACGGGAGACTCCTGTGGCGGGTAGGATCTCGGTGGCCGGAACAGCAGGAAGCGTAGTAGGGGTCACAATCAGAGGGTCCGAGGCAGGCGGCAGACAGCGCAGTCAGGAAACAAGCAGAGGTCCGAGGCAGGCGGCAGGTAGTGACGTCAGGTAACAAGCAGAGGTCCGAGGCAGGCGGCAGGTAGCGAAGTCAGGTAACATGCAGAGGTCAGCAACGAGGAGACTGGAACAGGACAGGGGAGCAAGGACATGTCTGGGGGCAGGGACTGAGAACAGGAACAAACAGGGAGAAGCCAGATTACCAGCAAGGGCTTTTACTGTGAACAGACTTCTATGGTACAGGTACAGAAAACAGATCAGGATCAGAGGCATATGCAATACTGAAGGAGTCTGACTTCAAGCAAAGGCAAAAGCAACAGACAGGAAGCAAGCTATAAGGACAGAGACAGAAGCAACAAGAAGACAGACAGACAGAGGAACCCAGAGCCAACAGAAGGCAGCAGCACAACCAGTGGACAAGGAAGCTATGGCTAGGCAGGAGGTCTAGGCGACCCTGACAGTTCGACAAATTACCCAAAAATCTACTCGCCCAACCAAAAAAATTACTCGCCACCTAGTCCCGCCCCCAGTCCCGCCCCCAACCCCGCTTTAAAATAAAATATATAAATAAAATACATTTAATAAATTCCTAGTCATAACAACATTCGTTTTTGACATAAATGTATTTATTGTATTTCATTATACTACAATTAGTCCTTGTTACGTGTGTGTGTGTGTGTGTGTGTCTTTCCATGTACACCTGCTACTGACATCCCAGTCCCAGCTGCTTCCCGTCCACGTCCAGAGGGACCCACCAGACTCCACCTATCCCGCCACTGTACATATCCTACAAAGGAGCAAAGATGTACAATTGTTGGGGGGATCCAACTCTAGAGCACGCAACATATAACTGGCCATGGGAGAAACATGGTGATTGTAAGTTGATACCAGTGCACTTGATGGACTGTCCTTGTGCTTTGTTAATGGTGATAGCAAAAGCTAGTTTGATGGGGAACTGTAGCCATTTGAAAGTAAAAGGCATGTCTGTTGGAATGAGTGGAATGCGGGGGATGAAGGCATCTTGGCCTTTGGCGTTGCCAGTTAAGATAGTAGCTTCAATTAGGTTGGGCATCAATGTTTTGATGCACAGTCTGGTTCCATTACAAAGGTTAGGTGTGTGTAGGTTTCGAAGTAGCATGATGGGTGATCCAACTTTCAGCCGGAGGTGATGTGGTGGCATTCCCGATGGTTCCAGGGAGTGTAGGAATTCTGGTGGATAGTTGACGGCTTCATCGGTATCCACAACTGTATCGATTGAGTTGTATTGAGTAATTGTGTTTGGAAAAATGTCTTGAATCTGATGATTTAGGTCATTGGCAGAAGTATTTTTGGCAGCAAGGATGGCTCTTTCACAGAGCCACTGGTGGTTTGTGTAATTCTGTAAGAGATTTGGATAGACGTGATGTATGAGATCTTCAAGTGATGTCATCATGTTACAAAAATTTGTTGTAAAAGCAATTTCACCTGATGTCAAGTCAGTAGGTAAAGTACCTTCACCAATTTGAAGAAGGGTGTGTGCAAAAAGTTGTTCATTTGAGTTGCCGAGAAGTTGGACTCGCATATTAGTTGTTAATGGGAAATGTTTGACATGTCGCCATAAAATAGAGGATTTGAGGCATGCATGAAGTTTGTCTGCTGGTGTGGATCGTGGTATGACTGGAAGGGTTTGTCTGAAATCACCAGCTAAAAGAATGACAGCGCCACCCATAATTTGTTTATTGTTGCGCAAGTCTTGCAAGGTTCAATTAAGGGCTTCAAGTGATTTTTTATGCGCCATGGTACATTCATCTCAAACAATAAGTTTGCAAATTTGAAGAACACTTGCTTGGCCAGATGTTTTTGTAATATTACAGGTTGGGTTTTCTTCATAGTGAGCGAGTGATATAGCAGCTGGTTGACGGCGGCAGCGAAGTGAGGACTGAATACCACTGGGCGGCGCGGCACAGGGAGTTAGACAGCGGTGGCGGCGGAAGGAAACGGAAACAGGAAAGAAATAATTGGAGGACAGTATCGGAGCCACGGATGCATGGAGGAACAGCCGGGGGGATTGGAGCCGTGGAGAGACGGCAGAAGCGACAGTATAAAGTCTAAAGACTCCAAGGCGGAGTGCTGTGGGCCGAGGCTTGCTCGTCTTCCTAGGGCAGTTTCCTATGCCGCCCTGGCTATAGCGAAAAACATATGGTGGGAGTGCTAGTGAAAACAGAATAGCGATAAGAGGAGTTTAGTTGAATGTGAAAAGACGTCAGCGTCTGCGGTTGCGGTGGTCGGAGATGCAATGCTAGTTACTATGAATCAACTGAAAGTATCTTTATAAGTCCGCTTTCCAACGTAAAACTTATGTAACGAAGAGCTCTGCGACTGTGTATGAACCGCACAGGTACGCGGCTCTTTATTTAACTGTAGGTATCTAGTTTAAAGTGCCTAAATTGATATTTCATCTTTCTCTTCACTCTCTCTCAAATATTAATTCTGGGAGTCATACTAGCCAAATCCTCAGTTACAGTTGTGGGGTTGGCACGAGACTTAGCGATTAAAGGATGGAGGAGCGGTACGGATACTTGCTGCTGAACCTTGAGACCACGAACAGTCTTTTGCGTCTGATCTAGTGATAAGTGCTGCATGTGGTCGGGGTGGCTGGACTGTGAGGAGTTTGTTCAGGGTAGCTGTTGGTAGCTTGCCCGAAAGAGAAAGTCTTTGATAGGCAAGACAGGAGAGATGAACTTTGCGCCTAGGATTCTCATGGATGACCAATCTAGTTCTTGAGCATTCAATATTGATTGGTATGTGTGAGTTGCTGGAGGACAAAGCGGCCATGATTGAGTTGTACGATGGTATCAAGTGATAAGTGGTTGGGTTTGGCGTGGCGTTGCTGATCCGTTTCTACATATTGTCCCACAGGTCTATAAATGGTTTATCAGCATCTGACGTGTGCGAGAGTGCCTATGACCAGCACACTTAGGGAAGATTTGTTCCTAAAAGTAACCTAGTTTGGCATAGTTTTGGATGTCAGGGGTATCAAGTGACAACCCAAAATGTTTTAATACTGGGAGTCAAAACCCTATGACCAGATTTTGAAACTAGTAGTAACAGGGCTGAGGAGAGTTAGAGTTGGTCTGGACCTCTCCTCCCCCAAATTCGTATGCGGATATAGCAAGCGTTGTTCATTACTCCTCCTTTGTGCATTTTGACCTCTTGAAAAAATATTTTACTCCATGGCACAGGGAACTCGACAGCTGTTTCCGACAAGAATATATAACTGATCAGGAAATACACTTGTGCTTGTTATGGTGATCCAGCAAAAGCTGAGGTATGGATGGGGAACTGTTATCCGTTATTGAAGTAAAAGCATGTCTGTTGGTAATGAGTGGATGCGGGGAGGGGGGATGCAAGACATCTTGGCCTTTGGGTTTGCCAGTTAAGATGAAGCTCAAGTAGGTTGGGCATCAAAGTTTTGAGTGCACAGGTCTGGTTCCATACAAAGGTTAGGTGTGTGTAGATTTTCGAAGTAGCATTGACGGGTGATCCAACTTTCAGCCGAAGGGTGTGAAGAGGGTGGCAGTTCCCGATGTGGTTCCGGGAGCGTAGGAAATTTGGTGGATTAGTTGTGACGGCTTCTTCATCGGTTAATCCACAACTGTATCGATGGAGTTTTTGTATTGCTATAATTGTGTCTGGAAAGGAATGTCTTGAATATGATGATTAGGTCATTCTTGTCTTGGGTTTGAGAGGAGCGATGGATTCTACGTGATAGTAAAGAATATGAAACTATATTAGTGCAGATGGTATTCAACTGCTTTAAACGATTTTGTAAAACAAAGAAAATGAACTCACACAAATCGTATAAAAGACACTGCATGTCAGAGATCCTTCTCTACTACTGACTGGAGCCCTCTTATGTTACTGGAGTCTTTTCCTCTCAGTGAATGTGGGTGATAGGAAAATAAAGAAAAACACAAATAGTGCAAAATTTATGAATTATACAAAATGTATGATGACAGATACATCAGGAAAACTCACATTTTCCTTATAAAGTTGGGTGGTGGGGATGAAACCGCCGATAGAGCAGGTGATGCTTCGGTGCATTCACCTTTCCCCTAACAGGGTGTAGTTCAATGCAATCTAGGCGTCGCGGTCACATTCCGGTTTCGCGTCGGAGCGGGGAAAGCCAGAGAGGGAAGCAGAGGCAGAATGGGAGTAATCCTAGCAGGAGAGTACTACTGACGAAGCTGGTTGCGAAACCGTTAGAGTTGGAGGGATTGCGCCTGGAGGGACTGGCAGGGCCACGCTGTGCAGGATTACTCACATTCTGGCCCCGCGCCTCACCGTGACGCGAAAGGACGAGGAAGGTGCAACGCGACGGCATGATTGCATTGAAAATCTACACTGTTGAGGGGAACGTGAAGCACCGAAACAGCAGCTGATTCTATCGGCGGTTCTCTTCAACCACCCAACTTATATGGAAAATGTAGAGTTTCCTGATTATTGTGCATTGTAATCATTTGTATAATTCATAATTGCAACTATTTGTTTTATTTTATTTTCATACACCCCACTAATGAGAGGCATAAAAGACTCCAGTAAACATAAAGAGGCCTCCAGTCAGAGACGAGAAGGATCTCTGAATGCAGAGTGATTTATGACGATTTTTTGGTGAGTTTCATTCTTATGTTTTGACATAGCGTTTTTAAAGCAGTGAATTCCAATTGGACCAGCTATATTATTATATTCTTACATATCACAGGATTCCAGCGCTCTCCTCAACCCGAAGGAAAAAGAATACTTCACAGCCTGGGATTATGGAACGATCCACATCAGAGGAAGTGAGCTGTGCTGTACACGTGTTTTTTATTTTTTATTTTTTAACCACTATATGGTGATAGTTATTGTGTGTACTTAGGTGTGTCAACTGTATCACACTAATTACTATATTGTTTAGGAAGCGCCAGCCATCCACTTCCCCCACTCCTCACCCACCTAGTTACCGATTTAGGTCATTGACAGAAAGTTATTTTTGCAGCAGAGATTGGCTTTTCCAGAAGCCACTGGTGGTTGTTGATATTCTGTAAGAGATGGATAGACGTGATGTTATGAGCTCTTCAAAGTGATGTCATTCCATGTGTACAAAACATTTTTGGGAAAGAAAAGAAATGTTCACACCGATGTCAAGTCAGTAGGTAAATACCTTCACAATTTGAAACTCATTGTAGTGCCGAGAAAGTGGAACTCGCGCATATTGGTTGTTAATGGGAAATGTTTNNNNAAAGTTGTTCATTTGAGTTGCCGAGAAGTTGGACTCGCATATTGGTTGTTAATGGGAAATGTTTGACATGTCGCCATAAAATAGAGAATTTGTGGCATGCATGAAGTTCGTCTGCTGGCGTGGATCGTGGTATGACTGGAAGGGTTTGTCTGAAATCACCAGCTAAAAGAATGACAGCGCCACCCATTATTTGTTTATTGTTACGCAAGTCTTGCAAGGTTCTATTAAGGGCTTCAAGTGATTTTTTATGCGCCATGGTACATTCATCCCAAACAATAAGTTTGCAAATTTGAAGAACACGTACTTGGCCAGATGTTTTTGTAATATTACAGGTTGGGTTTTCTTCATGAGCAATGTTTAGCGGTAATTTAAGAGCTGAGTGCACAGTTCTTCCTCCATCCATAAGTGTGGCTGCAATGCCAGATGATGCTAGTGCAAGTGCAACATGATTGTGCATTCTTATTTCTGCAAGGAGTAAATTTATTAGAAATGTTTTGCCTGTTCCACCTGGAGCATCAAGAAATAGAAACGTGCTAATTAGCATTCTGTTGAGTTTTGTGTGTGTGTTAGCATGGTGAAGGTCAGGTGTGTTTCCATTGGAGAGGGTGTTGTGGGGGTAGGGGATTGTTGAGTTGTTATTGTGTGTGGCATATCATCCCAGGAGGTTTTGGTGTGTGTGTGGATGATGGCGTGTTGTGTGGGTGAGTGTTGTGTGGATGTGTGTGAGTAGTGGTGAGATGAGTGTTTGTGCAATAAATGAGACAGAGGGATACATTTTAATTGTTTTTCAAATCACTTTTATTTAAACGAAGAGCTGAGTTCCTGTGGTAGGTGTCTTGGCAGCGGAGGGGGTGTGTTGGTGTATAGGTTTGGGGGGGTGGGGTGTTGATGTGCAAGGGGAGTAGTTGGTCAGACGTGTAAATTTGCATTGTATTGAGTGTAGTGTGTGTGGCAGCATGGTGAATGGGAGGTTTTTTTCCCCAGTGGATTGGGTGTGTTGGGGTGTTTAGCGCTGGTTGTGTTGTGGGGGGTAGGTAGTGGTGTGTTGAAGTGTTGTTTTGTGTGTCACTTGCAAGTCTGTGAAAGGTTCTATTAAGGGCTTCAAGTGCTTTTGTTTATGCGCCAGGTACAATTTTATCCCAACAATAAGTTTGGAAATTTGCAGACCAAGTGCTTGGCCAGAGTTTTTGTAATATTACAGGTTGGATTTCTTCATGAGCCATGTTTAGCGGTAATTTAAGAGCTGAGTGCACAGTTTCTCCTCCATCACATAAGTGTGGCTGCAATGCCAGATGATGCTAGTGCAGTGCAACAGATTGTGCATTCTTTTTCTGCAAAGGAGTAAATTATTAGAAATGTTTTGCCTGTTCCACCTGGAGCATCAAGAAAGAAATAGAAAACGTGCTAATAGCATTCTGTTGAGTTTAGGTGTTGTGTTAGCATGGTGAAGGGTCAGTGTGTTTCATCGGAGAGGGTGTTGTGGGGTAGGGGATTGTTGAGTGTTACGTGTGTGGCATATCATCCCAGGAGGTTTTGTGGGGTGTGTGGATGATGGCGTGTTGTGTGGTGGTTGTGTGTGGATGTGTGTGAGTGGTGGTGAGATGAGTGTTTTTGTGCATTAAATGAGACAGCGGATACATTTTATAGTTTTTCAAATAACTGTGTATTTAAACGAAAGAGATGAGTTAAGTGTTAGGTGTCTTGGCGCGGAGGGGGGGTGTTGGTGATAGGTGCGGAGATGGT
>WSYH01014955.1:0-14882 GCA_036426205.1 Ascaphus truei
GGCTGCATACTGGTCACGCCGTGACGTGGCTGCATACTGGTCACGCCGTGACGTGGCTGCATACTGGTCACGCCGTGACGTGGCTGCATACTGGTCACGCCGTGACGTGGCTGCATACTGGCCCCCCCCCCTGTCTTTGCTGACAGTAGTTTGTCCCATCAGGAGAGGGAGTGGCTCAGTGAATAAATAAGTAAGACACTGGCACTGAGAGTTTGAAGCAGGGGAGCCTGGTTCAATTCCCGGTGTCAGCTCCTTGTGACCTTGGGCAAGTCACTTTATCTCCCTGTGCCTCAGGCACCAAAACCATAGATTGTAAGCTCTACGGGGCAGGGACCTGTGCCTGCAAAATGTCTCTGTAAAGCGCTGCGTATAATTAGCAGCGCTATACAAGAACATGCTATTATTATTATCTCACTTCTAGTGTGACCCTTGCTCCTTGCTTCCTTTTCCACCCTGGAGACAGTGAGTACAGCACCCATCTCTGTTAGGCCGAGTCCATAGAAGGACAGGCCGCGCTGAGCTGTGCGGATGCTCCGCGCTGAGCCCCTGCATCCTCAATGAGGATGCCTTGAGAGGGGGCTCACGCGAGCGTGCGGAGGCGCTGGATTTTTCAGCCGACAGCCAAGCTGTTTTTCAGCGCGCTGTCGGCTGAAAACATCCAATCAGCGTGGAGCAGCGTCAACGTCATGGTGCCGTGACGTCAGCGCCGTGACGTTGACGTTGGTGTGTCGCGGGCGATTGGCCCAGCTCCGTCACTGCCCCGCCTCCCTCAGTCACCCACGTTCCTCCGATCGCGCCCGCTGGCTCGCCTGCATGGGCATGAAATTGCGCAGATTTCAGCAGGCGAGCCTCAGCGTCAGCGCGGCTCCGAACTCCTCACCCCTGTATGGCCCCAGCCTTACTCTCCTATGGCAAGGCCATCTCTGAGGTACCTGCAGCGTGCAGGTGTGTGCAAGGTGAGGACTGTGGTAGGGCAGGGTACAGGTGCCGGGAGTAAACATGAGTGAGGAGGCAGACCTACGGTGTATAGCGCGCTTCTGTGCGTGCAACCGTGATCAGTGCTATTTAGGCTGGTGTAGCGGGGGTTGCCCGGCGTGGTAGGAGGTTGGGGCGGAGAGCGGCATGGAGTTACCTGCGGCGGTAGAGGAGTGGAGAGCATGAAGATGGCGACGTGGCTCCCTGAGCCTCACACCTTTGTTGTGACCTATATTAACCAGATATATTAATATAGGAACCTAGCTGATGCAGTATAACCTTGCTAAATGGTGTCCATGGGTAGGAATAGGGTATACGATACAATATCCAAAGATGTTTAAGTAGGTAGCCTACACAACACTAATTTGATAGGTGAGGTTGTAATCACCGTGTGTGTGATTGCCAGCTGTGTGCTTGGAAAGCGCCACGTACGCCTGTCCTGACGGAGTCTTTAACTGAGTGAGAAATAGTGCAGCTGCTTGCTGGTACGTATCAGAGATAGTGTAGTATCAAATGAAAGAAACTCCTAGTTACTCTATTTGCTTCCCCACTGAAGTAGCGATGTATGACAGTGTATCTTGATAACAAAGAAACATGGCTATCCTCTAAAACCCCTGATGCAAATATCGCCATTCAGGGATACTCCATTTTTAGGAGAGATAGGTCAAAGAGAGAAGGAGGGGTGTTATTTTATATTGCAGACACCTTACAATTTACACTGTTACATTGCCCACCAAGTCCACCCTCTTTTGAAACTCTAGTTGGCAAAATCTGCCTCCCCTTTTCTAAGCCCATCTTGCTTGCTGGCATCTACCGCCCCCCTAAAGCCCCTCTACAATCCCTGACTGATATCACCCAATTTCTTGCCTCCATTTCCTCTCTGAATGAGAAGAGTGAGCTGCTAGTTCTAGGGGATTTCAACTTCAATTGGCTTGACCCTAAAAACCACAAAATCCAGATACAACTCAAGTCACTTAACCTATCGCAACTCATTTCCCAACCCACACGAATAAACCTGAAGTCGCATAACCATTCCTTGCTAGACTGGATTCTCTCCTCAAACCCCAGCAGAATCCAATCCTCTGGCATCCTTCCTGATATTTTCAGTGACCATGCAATAGTGTACTGTGTAAGGAAAATTAAACCGCCCCAGTCAAGACCTAAAGTTCTCCTCACTAGAACATTTAAAAACTTTAACCCACAACAGTTTCTGGATGACCTTACCAACTGCCCATGGCACAGAATCGATTTAATTCCCGACCCTGACTCTGCGCTCGACTATTTCCAATCCGAGTTCTTAAAACTCTGCGATACCCATGCTCCACTACGCAAAATAAGGGTACGGGGGGCCCACCTTCCATGGGTTACACCTGACCTTATAGCACTCTACCAGTTCAGGGATGCCTTGTGGAAAAGCTACAAAGTAACTGGCACTACCAAGGATCTCAATCACTACAGATGCCTGCGGAACGTGTGCACAAGGCAAACAAGGTATGCAAAAGCACAATATTACTCTGACAATCTCCACCAAAATACATCAAACCCAGCTAACTTCTGGAAGGTTATCAACAATATATTCCAGCCTCCTAACCATCAACAACCAAGTAATATCACTAAGGGGGATATTACTCTGACAAACCCCACTGACATTGCAAATGCATTCAATGATTACTTTGTGGGGTGTGCCACTAACTTATTAGCGAAACGCAGCACAAACCCCAAACCTGAATCTCATCCTGGGAGTACCCCTATAGTCCCACCCCCTCCCAACACTGCCCACAATTTTCAATTTAGCCCAGTATCTGAAGAGGAGATTACACAAGCGCTCCTCAAACTAAAACTAAGCAGCCAATGTGGACCCGACTTACTACAATCTAGGTTCCTACGACTTGGTGCCCCAGCCATTGCCAAACCAATTGCGTCCATAGTCAACTCTATCCTGTCTGCAGGCCATATCCCTAAGACCTGGAAAACTGCCAGAGTTGTCCCAATCTTCAAAAGTGGGGACAAAAACACTGTCTCAAACTACAGGCCAATCTCACTTCTCCCAATTCTATCCAAAGTTATGGAAAAATGTGTCCACTCCCAATTAAGCGATTTCTACACCAAGACAAATTTCCCTAGCCAATTCCAGTCTGGGTTTCGTCCCAAACACTCCACCGTAACTACCCTGCTAAAAGTTTGCAATGATATCCAGTGCGGAATGGAACGGGGACAACTCACTGGTGCAGTATTCCTAGATTTTGCAAAGGCTTTTGACACAGTTGATCATGTTATCCTGCTTAACAAACTCCAGAGCTCTGGAATAGGGAAACATGCTTTAAACTGGTTTCAGTCCTACCTATCAGGAAGATCCCAACATGTGTCCATCTCAGGCTCTAACTCCAACCCCCTGGATATCACCTGTGGTGTCCCGCAAGGCTCTGTTCTGGGCCCCTACTCTTCTCAGTGTTCATTAATGATCTTCCCACAGCTTGTAAGGAAGCCTCAATACACATGTATGCAGATGACACAATCCTATATGCACACAGCCATAGCCTCTCTGACCTTCAACACATACTTCAGTCTGACTTTTTGAGACTCGAAAACTGGATTTCCCAAAACAAACTGTTTTTAAACACTGACAAGACGGTAACAATGGTATTTGGGACCAAGACTAAATTTGTAAAGCTTCCAGTAGCTTACCAGTGACTGAGCTCCTGATTAGAACCAACGCTTAAAACCACCCTAACACCTGTCACTAGTTTTAAATACCTGGGATTATGGTTTGACTCCCACTTAACATTCGGGATGCACATTGACCCCTGACAACCAAGACCTATGCCAAACTAGGGGTACTTTACAGGAACAAATCCTCCTAAGTCTCCTGGTCAGAAAGCGTATTGCACAGCAGATGCTAATGCCAATTATTGACTATGGAGACATAGTATATGGCTCGGCTCCTCAAACCCACCTTAGCAAACTTGACACCCTCTACAATTCAATTTGTTGTTTTGTTCTCCAATGCAACTACACACACCATCACTGCGAAATGCTCAAAGAACTAGATTGGTCATTAAGAGTTAGGCGCAAAGTTCACCTTCCTGTCTCACCCTCAAATACTTTCTGGGCAAGCTACCCAGCTACCTGAACAAGCTCCTACCCCTACACACATGCAGTACCTATCACCTGAGATCAGACTCCAAAAGACTATATGGTCCCAAGACTCAACAAAGTATCCGGACGTTCCTCCTTTCTTCCGTGCACCCCAAAACTGGAACAACTACCAGAGACTCTCAATCCACCACCAGCTAAGTTCTTTCAAATCTAAGGCTGTCTCACACTTTAATCTGGTCTTGTAATGTTCCATACGCTCATAATATATATTTTCTTTAACTGTGCATGCATGTCTTGTATATAATGTATACCTTGTTCATTTATGTAACTGTATTTGTAACCATGTATTATTTGTTTTTACTCTGTGCCCAGGACATACTTGAAAACGAGAGGTAACTCTCAATGGATTACTTCCTGGTAAAATATTTTTATAAAATTATAAAGTGCCCTATTACAGTATGTATCCTTACAGTAATAAGATAACTAGATGGACCAAAGCTACTGAATAGGATGTAAACAAAGGTGAACTAACCCAGAGCCCATATTATCATGAAGGGTCTAAAGCCATTAAATACTGGGATAGTAAGAAGCTGCTGCCACATATAGTTTCATGGGTTACAAATGCTGACTAGGGGCCTATGCAGAGAGCTGCGAGAGAAGCCGAATCTCGACAGGTTTTTGCCAAATATGCCTATAGCAATTTAGTAAATGGGCGAAAAACTGGCGAGATGAGAGGAAAATCCGCCAGTTTTTTCTTGGAAAAAAAAACTCGCCCGCGGGTGGCGAGAAGCAATATCTCGCCAGTTTTAAAACCCGCCGTATTCAAAGTAGCCCGATCAGCATCTCGCCGCTGATTGCGCCAATAAAATAGAGAGATTTCTCCAAATCGCTCCGTCAACAAAAGTTGGCCAAAAGCTGGAGCTGGCGGCGATAGGTGACATAAAAAAAAAATCAGGCCCTTTTCCTGGCTCGGATTGATGCTGGGGGGCTCCAGAGCTGATACCCAGGAATATCAGCACCGGAGGCCCCCGGCATGCATCCGAGGCAGGAAAAATGCATGTACAGCCACTTCATTACCTTAGCGGCTAACGCTAAGGCAATGAAGGGGTTAACCCACCGTGCAGCTTATTGTGGGTGGGGGGTGGGTGAAGGGGGATTGGCCCGCGTGTGAGTTGAGGGATTGTGGGGGGGTTGCGGGTGCACTTAACCCCTTCACGACCGTAGCAGTTAATACCGCTAGGTAATTAACTGCTACAGGTCATTAAGGGGTGTAACCCACCCTCCCCACCACCCCACTCGGTACGGCCTACATACCCTCCCACACTAAACCCCACCCCCGTGAGGCCTAACCACCTCACCCACTACCCACAAGGGAGGCTTCCCACATACCGTTGGGGAACACCCCCCCCCCAGTACCCACAATAAAAAAAATACAGTGACCCACAATAAACTAATTCTATTTATTAAATACATTACCCACCCCCTGTGCCCCCCCATAAAGACAAGTTCACTGGAGACTCCTGTGGCGGGGTAGGATCTCGGTGGCCGGAACAGCACGAGCGTAGTAGGGGTCACAAGCAGGGGTCGAGGCAGGCAGGCGGCAGGTAGCGAAGTCAGGTACAAGCAGAGGTCAGAGGCAGGCGGCAGGTAGCGAAGTCGGAGGAAAACAAGCAGAGGTCCGAGGCAGGCGGCAGGTAGCGAAGTCAGGTCAAACAAGCAGAGGTCGCGCAACGAGGAGGGAGAATGGAACAGGAAAGGGGAGCAAGGACAGGTTGGGGGCAGGGACTGAGAACAGGAAGAAGAAACAGGGACAAGCCAGATTACCAGCAAGGGCTTTTACTGTGAACAGACTCAAATACAGGTACAGGTACAGAAACAGATCAGGGATCAGAGGCATGTGCATTAGGAGTCTGACTTCAAGCAAAGGCAAAGGAAACAGACAGGAAGCAGAGCTATAAGACAGAGAGGAGAGCAACAAGAAGAAAGACAGACAGACAGAGAGGAACCCAGAAGAACAGAAGGCAGCAGCACACCGGGGACAAAGAACAACTATGGCTAGGCAGGAGGTCGAGAGACCCTGACATTTACTCCCCCCTCTCGAGAGCGTTTCGGACGATCCTCCAGGCTCTCGGAGGCCTTGATGAAAAGTGAACTCAAGGTGACTCACCTCTGGTGGTTGTCAGTGGGGCAGAGGGTACTCCACAGGTACATTGGGTGCTGCAAGGAACTCCGAAAGGGTGCGTTCAACCCAAAGCAGGGGCAGAGACATCAGGAACGTGGGCATCAAGGACGGGTGCAGCTTTCCAGATGAGTCAGTGGGGACACAGAGTCGCTCTTATGGTCTCTCTTGCGACTGCCGTATTTTGTGGCATCACCAATGAAGGATGAGCTATTTGAGTTTTCAGAGCTTGAAGAGTCCTTCTGCACTTCTTTTCCCACTCAAAGCAGTTGTCCGTTCAGCTTCTTTGGAATTGAGTCGCGAACCATCTCTCCCAGCTGACTTGGAACAAGGCTTAAATGTGTTTCTTTTTCTTTATTCTGACCTGTAGCTGCCGCGTACTCCTCCCAGACTTTGTCCAGCTGCAGCCGGGCCTTCTCATGAGCTGTGTGATTCAACACTTTGCAGGCATCAGTCATCTTGACCCCATAACCAGTGTCAGGCCAGCCACCTGATGGACGGACACCTCCTCCCTCTTTTTTGGCAAGCTGTGTCTTGAGTCAGCGATCGCGCCTGCAGCGCTGTGAGATACTGTGATGTGTGTTCAGCTGCTAGCTTTAGCTCTTCCATCTTTAGCATTGCTGCAATTTCCACTCCTCAGCGAGAGACCCTAGTTGAGTGCATTTGCAATTTTCCTCTAAGGGCTTTCAGCTCTTCACTATGATCATTTGAGCTTGCTTCACGCATCCCTCATTACGTCTTGGAGCTCTGACAATTCCTTTGCCAAGGTCTCAGCTGCCTGCCTTTTTCAGGTCTCTTTCTCCTGGGTGTACTGACTGTTAGAGATGGAGCAGTGTCTCTGCTCCTCCAACTCTTGTTTCAGTTTCGGACCGCCTTGTGTTCCCTCTATACAGGGTTACCTGGGCTCTAAGCTCCTGCTCCAGCGAGGCTCTGGTTATGCTCAGGTGGCCTTCAGCTCCTATGCTGTTCTTTGGGGAACACCGGGTACTTAAATACTCTTGCAGCATTTATCTTGTAGGCAGTCTGGAAACTTTCTTCCTGCAGAAATTGCGCTTTTCTTCAGCATTCACCATTTCTCCTTCGTGTCCTGCAGATGTGTATGCAGTTCTTGCAGCTGAACTCTGCAGCATATTCTACTTGGTGCACTGCTCCAGGGAGACACGTTCTTCTTGCAGCACTCTCTGCATTCAGCAGTGCTGTCTGCACGTCTAACTTTTCCTGGGCCCATGTTTCTTTTCCTCTCCTATTCATGGAGGTTCTTATCTCCGTCACTGACTTGGACATAGAGATTCTTGCACTCCTGGGTTACCATTTCAAAACTGCTATTAACCCTTCTATGATCTCTCTCAAGCACGTACTTCTGTGTTGAAGTGGCAATTCTTCTCCTCTGAGGTTCCAGTTTTGCGCCAACTTGAGCCATGAAAACTTGGTACTGGGCATTATCAGCATAGGCCTCTCACAGCTTACTTGACAGGATCACCTTGTCCCCTTCCACGGCTCCTTTTCTTTCTCCTGGAGAACACACCTTAGCATTGCTGAAGATAGACAGCTTTGTAGTGCAGCCTTGGCTTCTTGCTCTTATCTAAACGTCCTAAAGACAATCAATCGTTTTCTGTGCAGCTTGAAGCGTCTGAGTTAGGGCATCTTTTTTCTTCCACTATTCTTGGGTACGTCTGTGAGTTGCCTTAAGCTGCAGCATATCTCTTTCATCAAAGCAGACTGTGAGGTTACTTTTCATTCTTAATTTCTTCTGCAACTTCCACAGTAATGCCTCCTTCTTTTTCTTCTTTCTGCTTTGAGAAGTTCTGAAGAATCAGTGGTACTGTGTTAACATTACTGCTCAAGACTGTTTTCAGAGGGGAGTCATAACTTCAGACATACTGTAGGGAAACCAAACTTCCCAAGAAAACCAGTATTCCAGAAAATGTGTCTTTAAAGCAGAAGCATTAGAATGAACAACGGAATATTAGACACAGAGAGAAACACAAGATAGGAGAGCTGAACTTTTGAGACTTTTAGCATCAGTCACGGAGATTTATAATGCAAGGAAAAAACATAGACAGAGAAACCTGTAGTATATCTGAAACTTAGAAATCAGTGTAGGGATATCATATAGACAAAGAAAAACCTGCAGTTGAATCTGAAACTTTAGAAATCAGGCATAGAAATATCATAGACAGCAGGAAACTACTACAAAGAAAACTTGCAGTTAGATCTGAAACTTTTGACATCAGACTAGGAATATCAGGCAGAACCTGCAGTTAAATCTGAAACTTTAGATATCAGGCGTAGGGATATCATACAGAGAAATCTGCGTTACATCTGAAACTTTAGATATCAGGCATAGAAATATCATAGACAGCAGGAAAATAATACAGAAGAAAACTTGCAGTTAGATCTGAAACTTTTGACATCGGACATAGGAATATCAGACAGAGAACCTTGCAGTTAAATTGAAACTTTTTGATATCAGGGTAGGGATACACAGGTACAGAGAACACACTTTAGGGGAACTTGCGGTAAACCTGAAACTTAGAACCAATCATGGGAAGAACCACAGACTGCAAGAAAAAAATCACAGCAGCAGCAACAAAACAATGGAGCACTCCTGTCCTTCGAAATGGAACCCTGTGAACAGCAGTGGTCCAACCAGGGATGCAGAGGACAGCCTTGTTCAGGGAATGAAAAGTCCAAAGTCTAAAAAAGGTGGCAAACAGGTACTGCAAGGGTTAACCAGGCACTGCACAAAGAAAAAATCTCCAGAAAGGTGCACTAGTCTCATGCGCAACAGTTCTAGTCCAGCAAAAATGTTTTTTCGTTATGAACGCAATACTTTTGCAGAACACTTAGCAGCAAAAAAAAAAAAACCTTCCCAACTGGGATTTCCAAAAAAGAAACGAAGTACTTATCTTCAACCATGCGGATGTGGTCTGCTGCAGCAGGCAGGAAAGGGTGCAGGCAGAAGAAGAATCTGTTCCAGCGAAGGTCCAGAAGTGGCCTTTGCTATTCGTCACGGGAGATCCTGTGGCGGGTTGGATCTCGGTGGCCGGAACAGCAAGAGCGTAGTAGGGGTCACAAGCGGGGGTCCGAGGCAGGCGGGGTCAGGTATAGCGAAGTCAGGACAAGCAGGGTCCGAGGCAGGGCAGGTAGCAAAGTCAGGAAAACAGCAGAGGTCCGAGGCAGGTGGCAGGTAGCAGGTAGCAGGTAGCAGGTAACAAGCAGAGGTTGGCAACGAGGAGACTGAACAGGACAGGGGAGCAAGGTAGGTCTGGGGGCAGGGACTGGAACAGGAACAACAGGGACAAGCCAGATTACCAGCAAGGGCTTTTACTGTGAACAAGACTTCTATAATCAGGTACAGGGACAGTACAGATCAGGAATCAGAGGCATGTGCATTAGGAGGACTTCAAGCAAGGCAAAGGAAACAGACAGGAAGCGAGTATAAGACAGAGAGGAGAGCAACAAGAAGAAAGACAGACAGACAGGAGGAACCCAGAGGAAACAGAAGGAGCAGCACACCCGGTGGACAAAGAAACCTATGGCTAGGCAGGAGGTCTAGGAGAACCCTGACAACAAGATTTATCCTTTTAAAAACAGGTTCATAACACAGCCCACGCGAGTCCCCGGTGGGTGGCGGGGCACCTGACAGACCTACAGGGTACCACCAGCCCTTTTCAAACAGGTTCTGGAGGCCTGTTGGGGATCCCCGCCAAGCGCCATGGCCCCAGGTGTTCTCCTTGGGTCACCGTGGCCACAATTGGGTCCCCACGGTAGGCCAGAGATGTCTGGGAGCCCCGGGTCAGACCCACAGGTGTCTGCGGGGCCTGGGTGGTTCCACGGGGGTCTGGGGAACTCACGAAGTGCTCACTACGGGTCCGCGGTGCCCCACGGATGTGGGACCACCGCTTCATCCCCGACCTATGGGTCGGCGGTGCCCCCACGGATGTTGGACCACCGCTTCATCCCGCAGACTACGGGTCCGCGGTGCCCCCACAGATGTGAGGCCACCGCTTCATCCCCTCATGTGTCACCCGTGGAACCACCAGCCTGATACCCGTGAGATACCCGAGGAAACCACAGGTGGTCTCTATACGTCTCACGCAGAACCACGGAACAAACCCTGAATGTAAAAAAAATAAACCTGGCCATACATTCAATACATACACCCCCCCCCAACACCTACAGTACAATAATGTGCAAAATAACTATTATACAGATATGGATAATAGATTAATTGCCCATTATTAAAACAATTAACTAGCATATTCAAATAAATAAATGGCTTAGTATACCCTGTGACAGAGGCTTGGGGGAGGAACCGATGTGACGTCATTGAAAGCTGTACACATGGTACTAGAGCCAATCAGAGTAGGGATGGAGTTCCCACGCTCTGATTGGCTACCGTACCATGGTGGACGGCCATGTTTCTTTTAATGACGTCATCTTAAAGGCAATTGAAGCAAAGCCATTCTGATTGGCTGTGCTTTCATTGCCTTAAGTGACGTCATCTTTTTTTTTTATCGGCCAAGACACATGGTTATAAAGGCCCATCAGGACGTGGGAACCATGACGAAAATGCATGGTTCCAGGCCTCATAAAGGGCCTGTATCTCGGAGCAGGGGGTCCCCAGACCTAAAACCAATGCGGTTCAGCTCGGAGACCCTCTGCAAATCTACACTATGAATAAAAATGTATTTTTAATAATTTATAATGTGCCGATGTTTGCGCAGAGAGAGCAGCGGGATCTCTCTCTGCTGCAGACATATCTCGCCAGGGACGGCTTCTCGGCAGTTTCTCGCCAGCCCACGCTCTCGCCACCGGTTACTAGCCATTTTATCAAATGGTGGTGGGCATTTCATTCGCCAGGGATTCAGCCCTTCCTGCATACAGCGAGGTAGTTAACACGCCAAAAACCTTGCGAATTGAAACCCTGGCGAATGCAATTTTTTCGGACCTTTCTGCATAGGCCCCTAGGGTACAGTATACAGTCTGTTGTATCTCTGCTAGCATTGCAGTTACACAGCTGTCAGTTATCTAATACTTGGTTTGAGGACTTGGATTTGGGGGAGCTTGTCTCAGTCGTAGTACAGGTGAGGTAGGAGTAAACTCAAGAGTAATAGGAATTAGAGTGAGGTTAAGAGTAGAGTTAAAGCTGCAGTTCAGTCTTTTTTTTTTTTTACTTCAATAGTTTCATGTGAGACAATCTCTAATTACCTAAAGAACTAATAGCGCAGGTCAATTCGTTCTCCGTCTATTGATCGGCAAACTTTGGCGACATCTTTAAATATGGGGAATGTAAATCGGTTGCTATGAACAAGCATGCTTGTTAAAATAGAATACAAGAAAATTGGTCTTTCAAAGTTGTTGTTTTTTAAAACAGAAAACGCTAAAGTATTTTTTGTTACTACAGAATTGATTTATTAAAAAAAACCAACATGCAGGATATTGACTGAACTGAGAGCTTTAAGTAGAGCCCTGTCTGTACTTGTGAGACCTGTAGCGTTCTTTGCTATTTCTGGGCCTCTCTCGAGCCTCACACTCCTGCTTTGCATCATCTCATCTCACTCCTGTCTGCCACTGATTGGCATGCTGGGAGCCGGGCACTTCTTGTAAGTTTTTTATATGCTTTTGCCTCTCTCCTGTGAGCCCCTCGCTGTCTCCCTTTAGCCTGGCTTCTGTTTGCTGTTTGTGCTTGCTTGGGCAGCCTTTTAGTATGATCTTACCTTTGGCTCCTGTATTAGCGCCATCTTGCTTTCCTGACTGAGTGTGTGCTTGGTTGACTTCCATGTTCTGTGTGGCAAGAGCTGTTCTGCAAGACCCCGGCATGGGGTCAGGTGGAAACTCTAGTCCTGGGCCCTGGGAAAGCTGTGGTGGCCCTAACTCTCCCCCATATAGCAGGAATTACAATGGTACTAAATGATCTATCAGCAGATACTTCTAACACTGCGACACATCCAAACTGAAGAAGCTCAGTCTGACATAAGAACTTCATATTAATATCCAACTCCTTTCAAACACCCCCTTCCTGTGTCCATAATGGCCCCTTTCACCAGGCATAGCCATAAATGCCATCACAGGAGGTGACAGTCAGACAGCAGAGTATGCAGAACGCTGAACACTGAGATATGTCCCGAGGACACGGAGTGATATACGATCACTCTGATAATATAGTTAGAAGTAATACTTTTGGGTTTCTGGGACTCTCAAAAAAGATAGAGCATCACTCCAAATCCATTTCAAATGCGGTTGTTACTACCAACTCATGAAGTATTTAAGTTCTGCTTTTCGTTCGCCTACATCATAAGATGGACGCCATGAAGACCCTTACTGGATGTATTACACACACAAGTATTTACCTGACATGAAAGCCTTTAGATTCAAGCTCATTGGGTGCCACATCTCCATTTAACCAATTGAATGGTTGTGGCAACAATTGTCCAGTAGCATAAAAAATAAAAGCAATTGGTTTTTATTTGTGGTATGTATTTATTAATTAATCTGGTGCTATTAATGTATTTGCATCAGCTCCTGGTCTTGCAGCTGGGAGATATTGATAAATAAACCCATACAGATGTGCTACCAGCCTTTCCTGCACTGCAGAGGGCTACGGGTGGTGTGTGACTCAGCTTAGACCTCTTTGAAGTCCTCCTGCCTGTGATGTGGCTATTGTGGGATCATATACCATGTCTGAGACTTTACTAGCACAGGTGTATACCTGTGTGTGGTGTGTGTGTGTGTGTGTGTGTGTGTGGTATACAGTAGTTTATATTATATATATTCCTAAAACTATTTATTAATGTTATCAGCTTCCTAGAAGTCTATGGGGCAGCTGATGTGTATGTACGAGGGGATCCATTGAAATCTATGGAGGCAACTGACGGGTAAATAGGGGGTCCTATTGAAGTCCTGAGGAGCAGCTGAAGTTTGTAAGAGGGTGTGTGTTAAAGCTGCAGGTCAAGCAATATCCTACATGTGTATTTTTTTTAATTAATAAATCAGTTCTCTACTATGAGAAAATACTTGTAGCATTAAAAAAATACAAATAAAAACGTTTTTAAAACATTTTTAATGTATTCTAATGTACAGGCATTTTTGTTCCTATAGAACCAATACAAAGTCACACCCCCTTCCCCTTCTGAAAATCAACCCTTTGGATGAACCAATGAATCTAGTGCGTGCAGGTCACCTGATCTTCCTCGCAGAACTTGTTCTGTCAGTGCAGCAGAAAGATTACCCAAGATGCATTTACTGAACCCCCAGCCTGAATCAGCGATCGTTAAGGAGAACGGATGATCAGCAACTTAGACTAATCACTGTCAGTGTGTAAATTGTATTGATGCTCATATTCAATAACATTTGTGATTTATTTTAAATGGCAGCTTGAACGGCAGCTTTAAATATGAATGTAACTGCTACAATGAGGGTGGATTGAGAGTGTGTTTAATATGCTACCAGTCCCTGGCAGCCAAGGGTTAATGTTCATAGATGAGTATGGGATTTTATTAATAGCAGGGCTTTAGAAGGGAAGTAATGACTCTTCTGATAAGAGCAGTCTGGAGTTTGCTGGGGGTGGGTCTGTGACACAGAAAGAGTTTAGAAAGGGTGAGTCACTCTGCAGGTTTAGACTCAGGTGCGTACGGGGTCAACTTGCTCCCCAGATTACACATTGAGAGCGTGTGAGGCACACAGGGGTAGAACTGGAATTGGGAGCTGTGCAGAGAGACACTCAGGAAGCTGAGAAACTCACCCAGAATATTAGTATACTGATACACATAGACATTTTATATATATTTTTTTTTAAGGTCTACCTAGGATTATTATTCATCCATTTTTTCCAACTTTAGAAGTGTGATGGGATGAGCACCACTATTATTTAATTAAAGATCCAGGGTACAACTGTGTTTTATTTATAGTACCTATTTATAGATCTGATCTAGTATCGCTGCTTTATAATTGAAAACAGAATACTCTGATATGTATTATATAAATCAGAGCATCCAACTTTTTATATTCCCCAGATACAGCGGTACTTCAGCACGGATTTAAAATTGTATCAGTAGGAAATAACAAACTAATATAGAGAGATCATTTCTAACAGCTGATAGTAGGTGTAAATACGTAGTAACACACTCATACAAAATAAAGATATATAGATTAGGTTAGAATCATAGATTAGGTTTCATTTAATATACAAAAAAAAGAATGTTACTTACTTATGTATACAAAGATCTGCTCAGAGTTTATAATTTATTACCAATCAAACGGAGAAAATTAAGCTGGAAACATGGATATAATCATGTATCCATGTGAAAAGGAAGAACACTAACTGCAGAATTTACAATCGTAATAGAATATAGGTGCAAAGATTGTCAGCTCTCAGGACAGTGCTAACTTGGCGTTGGCTAGCTCTGCCTTACTGTGAACTCTCTATCAGGGGAGCTAACTTCAGTCCCCAAGGCCACCTGGTCAGGTGTTAAGGATTATCCCTGCTTCAGCACAGGTGGTCTTCAATCATAATATCAGTTACAACTATTAATACAATATAGAGGCAGCGTGTTTTAGAGCAAATACAGTGTTAAAACAGTATTTCAGGGGTATGCGTCTCCCTCGACCTCACGGTGTGTGAACTAAA
>WSYH01014956.1:0-10138 GCA_036426205.1 Ascaphus truei
CTGAAGCAGAGACTGAACCACCGGTGCTGATGCAGAGACTGATTGAGCCACCTGTGCTGAAGCAGAGACTGAACCACCTGTGCTGAAGCAGGGATATCCTGACCACCGAACCTGTTGGAGGCCCTTGAGGAGTGGAGTTGGCCGCCATTGGGTTAACCCCTTCTTGATTCCGCATTATGATGTTTTGTGGGGAGAAGGAGGTTGAAAATAACATAGGGTTATTTTGTGTTCCCCATTTGTTTGTAAAGAAGGATATGGAAAGTAACACTTTAATAGGATCATCCTACTGCCAGACAGGGCCCCACACTGACACGCATCAGCTGCTCACTGATGTAAAGAGACTTTAATAAGATCACCTTATTGAACAGGTAGCGGGGTTATTCGGGGGGGGGGGGGGTCTGGGTAAGGGGCTAACATCTCTGGGGTGAAAGGGGGTTATACGGAGAGATAGGAGGAGTTATAAGGAGAGGTTATATGGAGAGATAGGAGGAGTTATAGGGAGAGGTTATATAGAGAGATAGGAGGAGTTATAGGGAGAGGTTATATGGAGAGATAGGAAGAGTTATAGGGAGAGGTTATATGGAGAGATAGGAGGAGTTATAGTGAGAGGTTATATGGAGTCGTTCTCCCCTGTCTATCTAAGGGAAGTGTGAACTGCCCATAGTCTTTCCATATGAAATGCTCCCCAAGGGAATAGAAGTTTGTTTACCCATTGTTTGGATGCTTTCCTGATGTAAGGAAACCAGGCAAATATAAAGGCTTATTTTAATTTCACTATACAGTCTCCCTTGATACCTGTGTGAGCGTCGCCTAAACTCATTCAGTTCAACCCGTTATTTGGTAGTATTATATTCTTGTCATAAGTGACAGTAACATAGCTTATAATAACTGTGGAAGCGGCGGGTGTTGAACTGAAAACCTGTATACAGTTTACTGCGGGACTCTGTAAGACAGTGGGGAATCAAGGTGAAATTGCGAGTTCCTGGGACTTAAAGGTATTAACACACGAGTTTGTGCCAAAATTGAAACAAGTAAGTTGTAAAAGACCAAAGCACTGAACGACTGGTGTTTTTTTTTTTGATTCTGTTTGACAGAACCTATTATCCAGCGTGAACCATTGAGGAGGGCTGAAGGCCTTCATCCAATATTCCAGACCCAAGCCAGCGCGGGACAAGTGCACGAGAATATGGATCAGTGCTGCATGGTGAGACCCCAAGAGGGCGAGTATTCAAGGGAGCCGATCAGAAGAGACAAGTAGCCCGGCTTGCAGAGCCTGCAGGAAATGGGATCAAACTTGTCCTGTGCGCCGCCCGGAGAGACGAGCAGGGAAGGAAGCCGTGCCGCATGGCGGGGCAGAATACCAGGGTAAGGGAGCGGGAGAATCTACCGTGGGGCAGTGGCAGCTAGAGGGTATGGTTCGTAGAGGCTAACAGTACCGCTCGACCCATTGGAAAATGCTGGCCAATGATCACTGCGTGGGGTGTGACAGAGGGGACACCGGAGTTAGGAGCTGGCTGCAGTTATCACTATGGCAGTGAGATCAAAGAATAGATTATTGCGCACCCTGCCCCCTGAGAGAGACGGTCTCAAAACGTGGATCAATCACGAGCTCACCAATGATGTGGAGGTGTGAATGGTTGGTTACTGATCAGATCGACAGTTCTTAAGGGACTTTGCAAACGCAGTGCCAGTGGTCACATAAGTGCTGCCCACAGCACCAGGTTGCACGGCTTGGACCCTTGATGTCCGGCTCTCGCTAATGCAGACGATGATGGCGCTTCCAGAGGAATATGTGACGGACTATGATCATTTAAAAGAGCTGTTGTGATTTCATATGGTCTCACCCCTTAAGCTACGGGGCAAATTCCGGCTAGAAGAAACCATATGCCACTGGAACCTCATTGTGACTTACGCGACCTGCATGGGCCCTAATGGGTTCAGTGGTGGAGGGGCTAGGGGCAAAGAGGCTTACAACTCCTGCTGATTGATATGTTCAAGGATCAGCTCATGCAGCAAGTATAGTATTGCCAGCGGTGAGGGGGCTTGTGGTGTATGACAAAACCCAAGAATTGCCGTGAGGCGGGAGAGGCTCGCAGATGATTATTGTCCCAGCGGGGATGATGCCCGCCAAAGGCAAGTCAGTCAAGCCGGGGTGATGGGCGGCGGCATGGGTCCATGCTAAAAAGACTATCAGTACTCCCCAATGATGCGAAAGCCGCTGCGGTGAAAGCAGTGCAAACGAAGGGCGTGGAGAGCTCCGACACGAGCTACAACTTGTAACCGCACTGGTCAAATTTCCGACCAGATTGCCCGGAACACCGGAACACAGAGTTCTGGCGGACCCCTATCAGGGGCAACGCCACCCCCAGGTCTGCGAACAGGGTAGCCGCATACGGGTGGCTTCCACCCCAAAGAAGCACAGACGAGGTCATGTGAAAACAACGACTCAGGTGAGACGTTCCCATGCACACCTGGCCCTGGTTCATCGGTGCTAAGCCGAAGATAGCGGAGGCAGACAGCCTCGCCCTGGACAGGCAGACGGTTCCGGCCGGAGAAGGAGAAGGTAGAAACTGATCCCCGTCACCAGTCTGGTGACCGAAGCAGTACGGCTTGATGGATCAGGTGCTGCCTAGTAAACCGACTGGTCACCTGCTTTATGGTCCGGCCGAGGAAAATGCTCCCAGGGCCATGGGGGATTGCAGATTACTGTGGCGACGGAGAGCCATGTTTCCTGCAGATTGCCAGGATCTTTTTGGATTGTGGAGGGACAGGGGGGAGGGACAGGGGTGTGCCGGGGGACGTGGACATTGGGGTGGGGGTTTTCCCCCGGTTGAGATGCTGAGGTTCGTCTTGGCAACGATCTGGCATGGGAGAGGAATGGGGGCAGGGGCGAGGGCAAGACGCGAGGACCGGTCCTGGACGGATCCCTGCCGCGCTGGGCCTCGGGGCCCGCGCGCGTGCCCGGAGCAGTCCGGCGCGCGCCGGGACGGGCGGCGTGTGCCCCGACAACCGCCGCACACCGCCCAATACCGGCCTTGTAGGGCGAACTCCGCCGTAACCACGCCCCGCTCGGGGTGAGGCGGTACACGGAGCCCAGGCCCGCTGGCCCCCCCCCCCAGGAAAGCGCAGCGCCAAGTCCCCTCTCCACCAGCACGGGGCGCGCCACGGCGCCCCACCGGGTCTCCCGCAGGCACCGATAGCGGAGGCCACTGAGGAGCCCGGGGAGGTATAGCCAGAGATCAGTTGCAACCACAGACTGCTCTTACTGTTTGACGCAATCACCTTTTCCCTTCCCCTGCAATTGAGATGATCTGGGGGGTGGGCGCGAGTTAGGCGCCCAGTTTAGGAGGCATTTGACAACAGACCCCCCAGCACTGGCCTGGCGTGAGACTTGGGCGTGCCGAGTCTCAGCCAGTGCTTGAGGGCATCTGACACGTGCACACCCCCTTTTTGGGCGCCTTCGTCCATCTTGTCTCAGACTCTCGCTTTACACCTCACCATTTGAGGAGAGGAGAGCTGCCCGAGTTTGAAAACACGTGGTGTGTAAGGGGAGTAATGATATTAGTAGGTTAAAGGGGTAATTTTACCTGATTGAAATTTGCACACGCGGTAAAGTCGGAGCCACACACAGAAGGGTGTGATCCTAGTATATACAGAGGTCCAGCCGAAGACAGCGAGCTGTAGATTATTGGCTTACGATCTTAGGGTTTATAGGGGAACTCTATAAATCCCCAATGATTAAATAGCGGCTGTAAGAGATTGATCCTATGTGACAAGACAGTGCTGGGGGTTATATTAAAAAAGGAAAAGGTAAGATGGGGTCACGCGGTCGGGATATTGAGCGTGTGCAACGAGGAACGCATGCTATAACGTGTAGTCGGTTAACAAAAAGCACTCCCCGGACAACTCAATTAGCATTATGCTACAGAGGACGCGCCATTCCGTTAACTTAAGGACGGATGTGGGGGTTGGAACAGACTGAGGTGACGAATCTCGAGGAGAGTGGGTTCAGGTCCTATTTGGACAGGTAACCAGGTGGCCGGGCGAAGCTGAAGGTGCAGGAAATGAATGTATCTCGAAAACGCTAAAAGCAAGCAAATTTGATCCTCGCCGTTATAAGAGACAAATTCAGCCCAGCAGGACTCCCCCGCCCTCCGACTCATTACCAGGGGGGGCTGCGCGGAGGGGGGCAGTTTGACGGGTCGGTAGTCGCAGAGACAGAAATTGAACCTTTTCCAGCGGAGGAGAGGGAGACACGGAGAGAAGCGGGCAGAGAGGAGGGGGGGGGAAGAAGAGGAGGGCGAGGGGGGGGGGACGACGCGTGAAGGGGGAATGCCCACATGATTTCGTTCACTGAGCGGCTGTGATGGGAGCAGCAGCGATCCTGAAAAACTTTTCAAACACACAAGCTGTCAGAGCGTTTTTAGGATGCAGCGGAAGAGATAAAGTGAAGGCACTTAACCATGGGCGGCCCAACTCAGTCCTCAAGCGGCCACACAACAGGTTCAGGTCGCAGGCTATCCCTGCTTCGCAACAGGGGCTCAATCAGTGGTCAGTCGGAGATAGCGGGCAATTGCTGACGAGATGACCACCTACGAAGGAATGATGACACCTGCTGTGAAGCAGAGGACGAACCACGGTGCTGATGCAGAGATGATGATCACGTCTGAGAGATGAACCACGGGTGTAGGCTGATGAGACGTGATGAGAACTGTAGAGACTAACACATGTGCTGAACGCAGGGATATCCTGACCACGAAACCGTTGGAGGGCCCTGTGAGGAGTGGAGTTGGCCCGACCAGGTTGGGTTGTTAACCCTTCTATGATTCCGCATTATGAATTGTTTGTGGGGAGAAGGAGGTTGAAAAATAACATAGGGTTATTTGTGGTCCTACCATTGTTTGTAAAGAAGGATATGGAAAGTAACACTTTAATAGGATCTCCTATGCCAGCAGGGCCACACAACTGACACGCATCAGCTGTGTACATGATGTTGTAAAGAGACTTTAATAAGATTCACCTTATTGGACACCTGTGGTGGGGTTTTCGCGGGTTCTTCTGGGGGGCGAGGTCGGGGTGGAGCTCTGGTGTCCGGGGGCTCCACCTCTCTGGGGTGCCATGGGGGCTTCTTCCGGCGAGCTGGCGGTCTGGCGGCGTGATCGGCGCGGTTCTCTGGAGAGCTAGGCGGGCGCAGTTAGGTCTGTATCGGCGCGAGGTTCTCGGTAGAGCTGACTCGGCGGCGTTGTTCGGGCCGCGCGGTTATCTGGCGCGATCTGGGCCGAGGTTCTCGGGCAGAGGGGTGAGGATGTGGAAGAGCCTGAAGGAGGAGGATTATGGTGACGCAGAGTGAGATGGGAGAGCGTAGATAGGGAGGAGTTTAGGAGAGGGAGACGGGTGGGAGGAGTTATTTGAGGGTAGTTACTAGGGAGAGTTATATGGCGAGGCGTAGCGGAGTATAGTGAGGAGACGGTTTATGGGGATGATTGCTGCGGCGGGCGTTCTCGGGAGCGGTTCTCTAGCGCGCTAGGACGGAGTTCTCGGGCGCGGGTTCGAGGGCGGTTCATGGAGATGATCGGGGCGGCGTTAGTTCTAGGGCGCGGTTATTCATGGCGGCTCGGGGAGTTAGGCGTTTTCTAGTGAGTTGAGGTTTTCTATTGAGCGCTCGGCGGCGTTCTCGGGGCGGTTCTCTGGCGAGCTGGTCGGCGTTCGTGCGCGGTTCTCTGGGCCCTAGGCGGCCGTTATCGGGCGCGTGTTCTCTGGGGGCTATCGGGGAGTTCCAGGTGCGCGGTTATCTCGAGAGATAGGAGGCGTCGTTTATAGGGCTTGCGGTTAATATTCGCTGAGATAGGAGGCGTTCTGAGATGGGTTAATTATGGAGAGCGAGGAGGGTGGAGTATAGGGAGCGGTTATCTGGGGAAGATGATCGGCGGCGTTATAGGGAGAGTTATATGGGGAATAGGAGGAGGGTGGAGGTTTAGGGAGGAGGTTAGTATAGTGGAGCGATAGGAGGAGTTTATAGTGATGAGGTTATATGGAAGATAGGAGGAATTTAGAAGAGATAGGAGGAGTATCGGGAGAGGTATCTGGCGAGCTCGGCGGGGAGTTCTAGGGAGAGGTGTATCGTGGACCCGCTTACTAGGGGGGATTATTTATATGGAGAGATTCGGAGGCAGCTCTATGTTGGCCTCTTAAAAACGCTACGATTTTGTGTGTTAGCTCCGCCACCCCCTGAGACGGGTTCTTTTTGCACTGTATGGGGGCTAACTTAATATTAGGGAGCCGTGAGGTTTAGGCGGAGCATAAGGGAGCGGTTATATGGAGAGAGAGGAGGAGTTTAGGGAGGGGAGGTTATATGGAGGAGATAGGAGGAGTAGTTTATTAGGAGACGATATGGAGGATAGGAGAGTTATAGGGAGAGGTTATTGGGAGTAGGAGGAGTTATAGGGATAGAGTTGGGGGAATATGGAGAGATAGAGAGTATAGGAGTTATTAGGGGAAGGAGGTTTTATAGGGAGGGTAGAGGTAGATAGGAGGAGTTATACGGTTGGTTATAGGAGACAGTAGGAGAGTTATTAGGGAGAGGTATATGGAGATGTAGGGAGGATGGTTATAGGGAGGAGGTTATATGGAGATAGAAGAGTTATAGGGGAGGTTTGTAATAGGAGAGGTATAGGGTATATGGGGAGAGATAGGAAGGAGTTATAGGGAGGGTTTTGATGGAGAGTTAGATCGGAGAGAGTTATGGAGAGAAGGAGATTAGAGGGTTATGGAGGAGGTTTATAGGTGAGGAGTTAGGGAGAGTTATATGAATAGAGGATGTAGTGAGGTATGGAGCTATAGGGAGATGTTATATGGAGATGATAGGAGAGCTTAGGGGAGATAGGAGGGATATAGGGAGTAGAGGAGTATTATGGGAGAGTGAATATAGGATAGTAGTTGGAACTACGGATCATTCACCAGTAGCCAAGCACGCTGCCTAGGGGTCCACTACGTACTCTCTCACCTCACATTACAACATTTCTAAAACCACCTGTCGCTTTTTCCTCCAGCAATATAACAAAGATCTCCCTTTCCTACTGTTGCTCTCCGTTTGAGTACCTGATAACCTCTGCTGGTCCTGGCACTTCACTGAGCCCTCACACACTGTGCTCCGCCTTACAAAACTTCATCTAAAGCTGCGTCCAGAAGTCACTCTACTCTTCCTAATCTGTCTCAGCATCTCCCCTCATGAAACTATCCACCTCTCCGTTCCGAATTAAATCCGCATCTCACAACCTCCATTGCTTCTCCCAATTTTAAAGTCGTTAATTCTTCTGCCCCTCCTTACATCTCAGCCCTCACATTTCTCCTATGACCCATCCCGACTCTTTGCGGTTTTCTGCTCACAGGGGAGTCTTCTTTCTACCCCCTGGTTATTCAAAGACCTACTCCCCGCCTTAAAATTTTTCAACTGCGTGCCCCCCACACCCTCCGGAATGCCCTTGTCCCCTCTACAGCTACCCAGCACTAGCACCCTCTTATCCACCTTGACAGACCCAACCGTTAAGTAACCGACGCATAACGAACGCACTAGATAGCACTGTGGATATTTCTCGCAACCCATCGCACTAACATAAAGCTTGGCCCCGCTGCCGAGCAGCTTACTAGAGTAACTCCCATCTATTGTCTTATGGACGTCCTCCTAATCCTACCACGAATAGACGTACCACGCTCCTCGGGGCAGACGGGACTCTCTTACTTAAGCTTATGTTTATGTCTAAGCACGCTTATTCCCATGATCTGTTATTATTTCTATCTGGTGTATTGTATGTGATTACCTACCCTGGTGCTATTTGACACTGTGGCTAGCGCTCCTTGCTTTACCGTGACTATGGCGCTCTATACATCACGGACCTTTTCCCTCCCCTCCACTCGGGAGAGGTATCTTGGCGGCCGCTCGGCGGCGTTCTTCGGGCGAGGTTCCTATGGTAGAGGTACGGTCCCGCGTTCTCCTGGAGGCACGCGCTCTTCCGGCGCGCGATTTCGCACTTCGGGCGGCGCTCTAGCGGGAGGCGGGGTTCTAGGGGGCGCGGCTCGGCGGAGTTCTTCGGGCGCGGGTGTCTCTTGGGCAGACGCTCGGCGGGCGTATCTTCCGTTCTAAGCCCGCGGTGTCGGTCTGTGCGCGCCCCTCGCGGCGTTCATCGGGCGGCGGTTGTGTCTTGGCGGCGGGTCGGCGGCGTTCGTTCTCCCGGCCGGGTTCTCTGGCGGCTCGAGGCGTTATAGGGCGATTGGTTAGTGTCTGGCGGCTTTGGGGTTGTCGCCTAGGGGCGGTATAGGGCCTCGCGGTTATCTGGAGCACGCGCTCGGAGGCGTCGGAGTTCTGCCTGCCTGCCTCTCCCTTCCCGACACCCTCTTTCCCCCCCGTTATCGGCGCCGAGGCTTATCTGGCCGCTCGGAGGCGTTCTCCGCCAGCGGTTCACTGAGCGATTCGGAGGAGTTCTAGGGCGCGGTTAATGAGGAGGACACCGACTCGAGAGATAGGAGGAGTTATAAGAAGAGGTTATATGGAGAGATAGGAGTGTGTGTGTTCAAGAGGGACCCCTTAGTGTGTGTGCAGTGTGCGCAGGAGGGACCCCGCAGTGTGTGCAGGAGGGACCCACAGTGTGTGCGCAGGAGGGACCCACAGTGTGTGCGCAGGAGGGACCCACAGTGTGTGCGCAGGAGGGACCCACAGTGTGTGCGCAGGAGGGACCCACAGTGTGTGCGCAGGAGGGACCCACAGTGTGTGCGCAGGAGGGACCCCGCAGTGTGTGTGCTCCGTGTGCTATCAGTCTGAATGCCTGAAGTTCTGTCAGGGTAAAGTTTCCTGCACTTGTACACTAACGAAGCAAAGTTGCCGTTTCAAGAGGTTTGTTAGCATTTGCATAGCCCTGTCTGAGAGAAGGATAGTCAGACGTATCAGGCTAATTTGCATGTTAATGAGGCACACTTTGGAACACTGACAGGCAGCATTACATGGGGTTCGGATCTGCAACCCCATGTAAGATGGACGTGTGTGTGTGTGTGTGTGTGTGTGTGTGTGTGTGTGTGAGAGAGGCCAGGCCACGCACTTCTCTATTACCTACCACTACCAGCACAGAGAGGCCAGGCCACGCACTTCTCTATTACCTACCACTGCCAGCACAGAGAGGTCAAGCCACGCACTTCTCTATTACCTACCACTACCAGCACGTGGGAGGTCAGGCCACGCACTTCTCTATTACCTACCACTACCAGCACGTGGTTCCGCAGAGGGAGTGTTATTCTCTGTAATACACTAGGGCCAGAAATATTCTGCTCTGCTATCAGCTAAAGATCCTGTCTTTGAAGTGGGTGAGCACGGTTTGAGATCCGGTGAGATCCCTGTTATGGCTTGAGATCCAGTGAGATCCCTGTGATGGCGTGAGATCCGGTGAGATCCCTGTGATGGCGTGATGATCCGTTGAGATTCCTGTGATGGCGTGAAGATCCGGTGAGATCCCTGTGATGGCGTGATGATCCGGTGGGATCCCTGTGATGGCGTGATGATCCGGTGGTATCCCTGTGATGGTGTGAAGATCCGGTGGGATCCCTGTGATGGCGTGATGATCCGGTGGGATCCCTGTGATGGCGTGATGATCCCGTGAGATCCCTGTGATGGCGTGATGATCCGGTGAGATCCCTGTGATGGCGTGATGATCCGGTGAGATCCCTGTGATGGCGTGAAGATCCGGTGAGATCCCTGTGATGGCGTGATGATCCGGTGGGATCCTTGTGGTGGCGTGAAGATCCGGTGGGATCCCTGTGATGGCGTGATGATGCGGTGGGATCCCTGTGGTGGCGTGAAGATCCGGTGGGATCCCTGTGATGGCGTGATGATCCGGCAGCTCGGTGAGATGACGTACAGGGAACGCGTCTGTATATCAGGGAAACGGATTTACCGAAACACGCCCCATGTATGGAGGGTCTTGTGTGTGCGCCTATTTGTGATTGGGGGACGACGACAATAGAGGGTGTTCGGTTATCTCATATTATTACCCCATATAACCCCTCCCTCTAACTCCTCCTATTACCCCATATAACCGCTCCCTCTGACTCCTCCTATTACCCCATATAACCTCTCCCTACAACTCCTCCTATT